>JAJEKB010021488.1:1359877-1395155 GCA_022393335.1 Macrotrachela quadricornifera | reverse complement strand
CCAGTCATGACTGGGACTGGTGCATGTCTACTGTGTATCATATATCTATCATAGATCGATGAGGTTATCTATGGTCATAATCTCGGTAGATACAATCCCAAATCCCTTCTGAAATAACTCTTCCTAACCAGTTTTCTGAGCTGAGCATGAACCTGAACTCGATTTCTAAAGATATTATATCACTCCGAGAGTTTAGTCAATGATCACTAGATAGGGTCCACTACAGTATCTTCCAAGCTAACTTGGCTCTCCAATTTTTTTATTCTTATAATTTAGTGAGAGAAGATGTGTCTTGTGGAAAAATAAGTCTAGGATATTGTGCACCAAGTGAGAAAAATACAAAATCCTACCTCCCGGAGTGTAATATTTCTTCGGATTTATTCAGTTTTTGACTTCTATCACTTCTTTTATCTCATAACTTCCTCCCTTGAGCAGAATGAATTTGTAGAGTAAACTGTTTTCTGTTCAATTGAGATGTCTCAGAGCTCAAACAGCCAAGCCGTTGACGAAATAAGGTTAAAATGGTGATCATAGACTTAAGATAGCTAGTTTTTCGACAGTGTTGATCAAAATCAATTTGTCGCCAATTCTTTTTACTTTTTGAATTACACATAACACTCGAATTTAATTCCGAGATTTTCTCATTTATTTTTGACTTAAGAGAAGCTCGTCCATTGGTCTAAAAATCCTGGATACGCCACTATCAGCAAATGATGCAAACGACTCCGTAGTATACAGTATATTTATGTTCGTTATTCAATTTATGAAATATATTTGTTGCTTATAAAAATAAATATATTTGGATATTTTACTGATATATGACTCCAATATTGACTCCAAAAAAAAATATTCTTGACCATTCCAACTCCAATAGAACTGGAGTCCGCTGCAGTACACTAGATAGATTCTATAATAAATGCGTATTATAAGTTGAAAATGCATTTAGTATAAGAATTTATATTTGAGATAGAAAAATTTTGATATTATTCGAAATGAATAGTTATTTTAAAACTCTCATAATAACTATGAATCCAAGTCAATTCCCAAGTTAATCAGTCATCACTAAAATTGTTTTCTTTAAATAAACTACCTTAAAATAAATCAGATTAACAAAAAAACTTGATGATTTATTTCATGTATGAAATCAGTAGATGATATGTTCTTAGAAAGATCTTTTTGATAAAATATTCTTATATTATTTACGATGTCTAGGTTTTATGAATAAATCAAATGGTTTACTCTTTTTACCAATAGCAAATAAGTACGTAGAGCTATTGACTATGAATAATAATCTTTTATTGACTTTTTTTCTTTTAAAATAGAAAGAAATGAATAACTCCATCGATGAATGATTCTTTGATATTAACCAATGATATGTCCTTCCTGTCGTGTTTATTACTTTATAACTACCTAGAAAAAAAACAACAATCCTGATATATTTTTTTAAAAACTGCTTTTAATATTAGATACAGATAAGTGAGTTAACTCTATAATCCTATCAATAAAGTAATAAACAAAGATTATTGTATTAATCAGAATCATTATTCATCTATGTCATATCTTCCAAGATGAATAAGAAACAGCTATCGAGTGTATATATACAGAATTAAAAAATGAATCAAAAACAATCTGATGCAGCGTTTTACTTCTAATTTAATATCAAAAATTGTTCGTGTTCCTCTAATTGTACAGTGCAAATGTCAGACGAATAACACAAAAAACAGTATAACTATACAAGAGGAAGACAACGGTCTTATTTCAACTGAATGGGAAGAATCAATCATTAAAGAAGAACGTCTACCTGATATATCATTCGATTCAATGCAAAAAAAGACTATTAAACAAATACACAATAATAAACAAAATCAAAAAAATTCGAATAAACAACAATCAAATTTTAATCCTATCATTAAATATTCAAAATGATTTGATTTTATATATTTATTTTGACAAAATTGAAATATTTTGAATTTTTATTTGTAACAATCCTATATTCATTTTTCTTTTTTATGTTTATTAAGATCTGAATAAATTTCTTTATCTCATTCTATAATTAACAATAAATTCAAATCAAACACATATATTAAATATTTTATTTAACTTTAACAATATTAAAATAATTCAATGCATTCCTGTGAAAGTATTCTTAATACTCTAGAATTTTTATAGATATCGGATGGGTCATAAAGAATAATGGCCTCTGTATTTCATCAATATCTTGCTCGATCTTCATTGCTCAAGCTTCAATATTTTTTTAAAAGATGCGCCATTCAATTCTTTACAAAACTGTATGAAAAGAATTTCTTTCGATACACAGCTAAGAAATCCCCAGATTGTTCATAAACAAATAATATTCAATATAGATTTTGTTTTGTTTTCATGTCAATAAAAGCTGAGAAAATATTGATAAATTTTCATCGTCTGACAAAAAAGTGTTAATATTCTTTAAAATAAATTGTAAAATATATTTTTTAATGCGTAATTCTTGCTGATAGTACAGAGACTTAGTTAGTGAAGCTTTATCATAACTTCGATACATAATAGTTTATATTTAAATATGGAAAGCGATGAATCTATCTGTACTAAAAATATTGCCGTCTTGACAACAAGTAACTTATGTAATATATAAAGTACCTTTTTTTCTTTCTCCATTTCAAAGTTAAAGGTAAACATTAAGGTATTATTTGTAGTTGATCATTTGGTGTAATGGCAAGATCAAAAACACGAATAAACGCCTCCTTCAATTAATGAATCATCGAGAAATTCTCGATAGAAAGGCGATGTTAGAAATGAATATATAGCAAAATATTCTAATAACTACTTTCGAAGTATAATAAGAGAAAAAGATAGAAAATTAGTCTTTTTTTGTCAGTCCATTGATTCTATTTTCACTACCAATTATAATAAAAAACATGATAAGTACTGAATGACACGTTGTTATATTTTTATTTCCAATGTTTGGTATTATACCTGGTGAACAAGTTGATTTGAATTATATCAAACTGAGAATATTATATGTATTTTATAACTAAATCGATTATTTTATTTTGTTAGAATATAACAACATTGTTTGTCGGTATTATGACTTCGGCTTATGCTATGGAACATGCTAATTTGCACCGATGGTTGTCGTTAATTGTATTAAAAAAAAATTCCAAAATCTACATATCCTTTAACCCGGTACAGACATACATTGAATATTATATATATATATATTTCTTTAACATAAATATGATTTTCTCATGCGAGAATTAAGGTACCTAAAAAATTTTGAAGAAAAAAACTTTTAACAAATTGTGTCTTCAAAGATCGAACTTGATATAAATAATAATGATTAACTATCCTCAATATTTAATAAAATTAAATTAAAAATATCTTCTTATCTCAATAAAATTGGAAAAGACCTATGATTATTCATATTATTCTTATCTTTATATTTTTATTTAATGTTTTCAGAACTTTTATTCAGACCTAAGTATATTTCGCATAGGTGTAAGGCAAATACCCACATGTGACAAGATTGAGTAATCTACGACACATTGAAGGATTTCGAAAGATTCCAACATTATTGATAAGAAAGGCAAACATTTCTACTTAAATAAATATATCACTCTATTTAGTTTTCATTCATTCTGACTCTCACTTCCTAACAATGGATAAAAATACCTATTTCAAAACAAACACGGGCAACAATAGCAAGAAGCAATATGAAAGACAAATGTCTGCATCAGAGCGAGATATAATCTTCAATACGACTCATATCTACAGGGACGGTCTATTCATGCCGCTTAAATCCAGAGACAAGCAATACAAGGGAACACGTTTGCCAAGTCTCTATTCAGTTAATATCACTCTTCCTCCAATTAGTCAAATAGAAAAAAAATAGGACAAGCCATAAATCAACTATTTCTGCTGAAAAAAAGAGGCTGAACAAATACTATACTTCAATGGCAAAGGCACCAAAGAAGAACGACTTACAACCGGTCACACAAGCAATCAAATAAACATCGAGAACTAGTGGAGTTTCATGAATTTTCGACAAGAATCTCATGTAATATTAATTGTTTATATAATCATTGAAATTTTTAAGAAATTTTATGAAAAAAGAAGTCTTAGATAGTAACCATATTCAGTTTCATAAATATCATAATCGTTATATATTTAGTCAAAAGTTGAATTCGAATTACCACTCAAATAATTATCCAAGCATCTGCCTAAGAAATCTAAAGAAAATAAAAATGCTGATGAAGGCCATACGAATTTCTCTAATCAAAATATGATCTCACTTACAGTGTATGAAAGTAGCTTGATCGTGTTTCACATTTTATTTTTTCTGTTGATTGTCTATCCAAAGAAGTATACTCAGTCTTTCGTAATTACGATGACTCATGAAGATAAGCTATGTAGTAGCATGGTAAACTAGTGTCCTCTTTTGATACATATGAAAACGAAATCTGCCGTAGTCAGTCGCTAAGCAATGACGCTGCATTACACAATAGGTTTTGTTCGCCGTCCGATGTTCGTTCTTATGCATGTGAATGACTAATCAAGTAATCGTTCTGTGCATGTGAATACCTAACCTAAGGTTCGTCATTCTTTGCTGCTTGACGTCACGCGCGAATAAAAGTCGACGAAATATGACGCAAAAAAAGAGAACAGAAAGGCACGTATAAATACTATAATACTTCCTTCAGTTTTCATTAGCATATCTCTACTATTTAGATGCATCTTCACTAACTGAGACTTCTGGGAACTGACGAGCTTCTATATTGTTATACTGCAATTAAAATAGTTCTGGGTTTTTTCGAGAAACTGAGTATGTTCGCACCTATTTAAGCTTCTTCCTGTCCCATTACACACCTCTACTCAATATCTTGTATGATATTGTATTTTGTGCTAAACATACAGAATCGACTTGTAAAAACCCTATTTTATGTAAGTATTTTTTTAGTCATTGATCTCATTGAACAAACAATCAAAGTAAACGACGTAGAATGACAACGAACAGGGACGATAATGTACAAATAGCAAAATTAGCTGAACAAGCCGAACGGTGCAGCAATTGTTTTTTTAATATAATCAATCCGGTAATATGTGTTTTCATTTAGATATGAAGATATGGTGGATGCGATGAAAAGAGTTGTCGAATCGGATATCGAATTGACATATGAAGAACGTAATTTGTTATCGGTTGCCTACAAGAATGTGATTGGTGCCTATCGTTTTCCATGGCGAACTGTATCAAGGATTGAACAAAAAGTTGACGACTCCGAAAGTAAACAACAAATGGCTAAAGAATATCGAGAAAAGATCGAAAATGAATTGAAAGATCGCTGTTACGAACTTTTAGTAAGATTTATTTAGTAAACAATCATTCTATAAGAAAGTACTCAAACTTTAGACTTTGCTTGAAAAATATCTCATTCCAAAATCGACAACAACTGAATCGAAAATATTCTACTTGAAAATGAAAGGTGATTATTATCGATATTTGGCTGAAGTAGTCCGTGGTAACGAACGAGAAAGTAAAGTATTGAATTCTGTTTGAAAATGAAGCTTCTTATTGATATTGGTTGCAGAGATGGCTGAAAAATCTCAACGAGCTTACAATGATGGTTTCGATATGGCCAAGAATCAAATGCCACCGACACATCCGATCCGACTTGGTCTTGTTCTGAATTTGTCCGTCTTTCATTATGAAATTCTCAATGAACGAGATATAGCTTGTCGCTTGGCGAAGCAGGTTTGACAGATTTGGTTCACCACGTTTCTTTTTCTTATTTCCCAGTTATTTAATTCACAGGCCTTCGATTATGGTTTAGCTGAGCTAGACACTCTTGATGAACGGTCTTACAGAGGTAAGAGGAAAAACTATTGATCGATCATCCATGATAATGATATTTTTTTTCATCCGCTTTTAGAAAGCAGTCTTATTTTGCAGCTGCTTCGTGACAACCTCGCTGTGAGTATTCATGCATCAAAATGTTCTCTATACAGTAACTCGTCTTTGTTTGCATTTTGTAGCTGTGGACAAATGATGGATCTGATTCCGACGATGCGAATCAACGTGAAGAGCAGCAGTAATTGTGGGTTTCGATCTCTTCGTCGCTTCCTGCTTCTTTTCATCTGTGTGCAAATACACCAGTTATCATCCAATTTAACAATAAAAAACAAAAAACTTTTTTCTATTTCTGTTTCATTCAAACTATGTTTACTGTTCTATGCTTCATTTTCTCTAGCTGTTCATTTGTTTATTTTTTTGGTTGTCTCTTCTTTCTTGTAGCAATAAAGCGACAAAAATAAAAACTTTCAGAAAACGTTCATTTATTCAATTGTTATAGTTCTGATAATATGCCATAGGACTATTGACAAAGAAAAATTTATTTTTATAACAGAATGAACATTTCATTATTAGTTTGACAACAAAGTTTTTCCGTTTTTTTCAAAAATTTTATTTTTATTTTTAAACTTCAAAAGTATAACTAACTTCAGCTTCATCGTCGAACTTTTTCTTACGCAGATGGTTAGAAAGAGAACGAAATAAATAGTAGTTCGTTGTAGTGGCGTAATCAGAAATTTGAGGGTGATGGGACTCAGCCACGGACTATATCTAGCGATTTGTAGTCATTTATTAATTTATATTTGTAGAGATCATAGGCGCCGGAACCATTAGGCCTGGGTAGGCTCAAACTTGGACAGATGTTAAGCTTGGGTAGCATTAGGCATGTTACAAAAGTTCAATGAAAAGTTTTGGGTTTTTTGACTGTCTTGTCGGCATGGACAGTTTCAAGCGAGTGTACTAGCCATTTTCTGAAGATGGTACCAAATAGTGAAAATGTTGCTCTTTAAATTAAGATGTCGCTGAGATGTGTGGCATCTTTCAATTATGTGATAAGCTCGTTGCAAGAAGAGCATACCAAAATCTGGTTTTGGGCTTGTCCTTCGTGTAAAGAGTCTAGTATGCAATCCACAGGTGCTACATACCTGAGTGATGTTTTATTGCAAAAAAAAAATTTGCACTAGCTTATGCAATTTTAAAAAAAAACTTGATTTGTTCACTACTCCTAGGTAGTTGATCAGTTTTATCGAAGATAGTAAAATCTTGGCTGCATATCTAAAGAAGACATCTTATCGAAAAATATTTACGACGAAAAATATTCAATATTTTTCTCTTTACAATCATAGAGAGATCTCTTATATATTGACAAGCCATATAATGTAACAAGCCCGTCATAAAAGCATTCTCTATGCTTCTCATGTTGTAATTTAGATATTTTCATGAGTTTATCGATATCAACTCGCATTTTTTATGAGTTTTTCGCTCAGAAGCAAAACACATTTCATGTCTTTGATTACTCATGTCTTTCAAATTGAATTAAAAAAATCTTTTGCTTCCAGTTCCAAACTTCTAAATCGATATGATGCGAAAACATGACACAAAGCGTTTCCTCAAATTTTAGTCGCGTTTCATCGAAAAAGCATCTTGCTGGACTCACTTTCACATTTTCGTCTAGACGCAGCTTTCTTTGTTAACTGCTTATCTACACCGATTAGACTATCCTTATACCCATGTCAATATTTTTTAAATATAAACGTGTTCAAACGGACTCTACAATTGAACTGTGTTTGAACGCGGCTTTGAAAAAATTTTTGAATTGCGTCTGAACGCATTCAAAGAATGCCTTAAATCGAGTCTAGACACATTTTCTCAAATACAATACATTGAGAGACGTACCTCTGGAACACGTTTTCTCGAGCGTGTCAATTAGAAGCACGTACTGGAGGGCACATAGCTTCTTTTAATTATTAAATATGATTCTAATGAATAAAGCGACAGGGATGAGTGCCAACGTATATTAAACAAAAATTTAAACGCATATCGATGCGTTTAAGAAGAACAATGGTGAATGAGTTTACTTTCGTTTCCACCATGCTTCAACACAAAAATTTGCTAGAACGCCGGCATTTGCAATAAAAACACATTTATCTGCATTTAAAGTGTGTTTGGTGATTATATGGGTGGCATAGCATTAAAAAACTACCCGCTCTATTTTTAACCTGTCAGCAAGGGTTTTATCAAAAATCTTGAGCCTACCCTAGATTCAAAACGTTCCGCCGCCTATGATAGAGATTGATGAATACCAACTCTTAGACATAATATTAGAATCACGTTCAACAGTTATATTTTCGCACTGAGTAGTCTTGATGAGTAATAAATTAATTTCTTCATATGAACAAAATACGTTAAAGACAAAAAAAAGATAAATTTTATGATTATCAGAAAATTTATCAATAAGCTGTTCAAAATTTACATCAATATAGTGTTTGATAGCTAATAGACATAAATCGCTTAGACAATCATGAGTCATGGTATTTCTCACTAATTTGATAAGTTTCATCTTCGAAAAAGGTTTGCTCACAGCTGTTGAAGAGATCGGATTAGTAATCGTGCTTTCAATAAGTGCAACAAGTCTTGAAAAACCTTATATAAAAGTATATAATTCTTGATATAAATCAATTATAGTAGGTAAAGATCTTTTTTCCAATCACGATTCGCAACATCTAATGCATTAGATAAAACACCAAGATCAAAAGTTAAATGAGTAGCAAATTGTTTTAAAGAATCAATATGTAGAAATATATGACTGTCAGGACATAGTGATAATAAACATATGTTCTATAATATTGTTCATTTAAATTATTGTCACATTGACCTACTGTACTAATTAGTAATAATTGAATCTTTCAACTTGATAGAAACAACTCGTTCTCAATGTTGTCTTGGTCTATCATTAAGGTTAATGTTGTTGTGTTGACAACATATAGTATTATTTGAAATAATTGTTCAAACAACTTCTCATCTCATGATAAATTAAGTTCTGTAACTATTGATAGAATTAATTGTTGTGCTTTACCGTACTCAAGTGTCTTAGCTATGAAATAAAGACAGAATATAATTATGTGCTTTGCTATTTTTGCAATTCATTTAGTATCTTTTAATTTATCTGGTACGATTTTTATAGGACCTAAAATCTTATGAAAGATAAATAATGTGACTAAAAACAACGACTCTTGAACTACTACCACTAATCCTTGAGTATCAATAGCACGTTCTCCACTGTCTTCAATTAACAGGTGTCCTAGAAAGATGTGTCAGTCAAAGTTGAGCTTTTAGGTAAAATTAAACCAAGTGTTTTAATTTTCATTTTATTAAAAAAATAAAAAATATGTCGACTAGTCATAAATTGAAAATTTGATATTATTTTGTATCATGATGCACTTTTCATATCGAAATTTAGAGTTCACTAGCGATGTATATTGATTTCGGTTAAACTATAGGAAGTTGTAGAGTTCGGCAATGTTTAGTATTCATGTCGATTAGATATCGGGAAAATGTAGAGTTTAGTAGTATAGTCTATACAAAATTTAATAAGTTTTAAGCCGATATAGAGTTCGCCAGTATTCTTCTATTGAAATCTTATCTAACTTAGGAAGATGTAGAGTTCGATAATATTCTCCCATTCAAATATAATCTATTTTAAGAAGTTGTAGAGTGCACGAGTTTATTTGATAGAATTTATTTTAATTTGAGAATCTATCGCTTTCTGTCTTGACCAAAAAAGAGTTAAAGATTTTGTTTAAGGTTGTGATTGTGTCTGTTCTAAAGGAAATATTGATGGTTTTGATCATCTAATCGAAACACATTCATCTTACTTACATCTATAGAAATTACTCTTCCGACCAAAAAAGAAGGAAGGATTTAATGATTAAGATTTTAAATTTATTCTTATAGTCTGTTTCACAACAGTTTCTATAATAACCATATTCTTATAATTTTTTTAGAGTAGGTGATTGCAAGACCAGCAGAGATTGTGAAGAGTGTTTTTAATCTGTTTCAAACTAATTATTATTACTGAATATTTATGATATATATATAGAGTAGGAAAACGTGGAAAATGTACAATTATTTCCAATCTAGAGATCAGCAGTACTCTCTATTAAAATCTATTAAAGCCTAGGATGATGTAGAGTTCACCAGTAATCTCAACTGAAATCTGTTCAAGTCTAGGGAGATGTAACGGTCGCCAGTATTTTTTATTGAGTACTAACGGAGCACAGGCAGTTGAGAAGTTCATCAGTGTCGTGTATTAACATTTAATAGACTTAAACGAAAAAATCCACTTCTAAAACTTTGTTTTTCTCAAAACATGGTTTTCAGTCAAGAAAATTGAAATAATTCCTTTCCAATTTGAGCTATAGCTAATATTTTGTTTGTTTGTTTTAAAGGTCTTAACGAGAGGAAACTTTTGTCCGATCAGTTTTTTAAAGTCGATTTCTGGTCTGAGAAAAATGAAATTTACTGTCGTTAGACCCTTCCAGTAAAATAGCCTTAAAAAATCAATAAGATTGAAGTTAAAAATTCTAATCGGACAACAGTTAGATACTGAGATTTCCTGTAATCTAAAACTAACCCGACGTCGATATCTTGTGTTATAGCCAAGTTATATCGATTCTCCTAAAGGCCAAAAATGACCTATGATTGAGATGAAACTCCAGCGCAGTAAGGCCAATCGGGCTGATATTTTTATCAGGGACATATCTTGTCAGGATCATTCATTCCTAAAAGTTTCAGCTCAAAAGACCAATTCTAAGTTGGAAATCGCTTCTGAGGGAGTCTTCCTTAAAAATCAAAACCATGAAATGCAACTGATGAAAATGAAAAACATCGATTATTATGTCAGTTTCATCAACAAAATGTAATTTTTTCCATGTTTTGATTACATAAATAGAGTAGTAAAGTTAATTATTCCTGCTAGAAAACTAAGGCACGAGACTTTGTGTATTCTAACATATAGAGTTCTCTCTCTAAAACATTGAAAACGGTATTTGTAAAGACAGATGTCGACATGACTTCTAAGCTCACCATTTTCCTGGTGATTTTTTTTTAAAAACAACATGACACATGGTGTATTTTATATCAAAGTGATTCGATGAAAAGGTAATGAAAGTAATGTAATGATTTTGGTGATTTTTGAGAGAAGTAAAGTCATGTAATTTTTTCGATGAAAATTTTTCAATTAATCATTTAAATAAAATTTTTTTGGTGTTTTAGTTACACGGATAATTACACAACGCGTTATAATCACCTCTTTTTCATAATAACAAACAACAGAGATTTGTTATTCAAAAACAAACATTAACAGAAGGTAAAGCACTATGAGTACTCTTGAAACGGCTGCGAATAGCGATCCATTGTTGGACTTTGTTAGTATAAATCGTCGTTTATGGAATGACAAAGTTAATTATCATATTGCTTCGACTTTTTACAATGTTTCTGGATTTCTTCAAGGTAAAAATACTCGAAACTCAATTGAAATCGATCTATTAGGTGACATACGAGGAAAACGTGTTATCCATTTACAATGTCATTTTGGACTTGATACTCTCTCACTCGCTCGACTCGGTGCACAATATATCACTGGAATTGATTTTTCTGAAAAGGCAATTACAAAAGCTCAGGAGCTAGCCAATATGGTAAATCTATCTATATCGGCTCAATTCATTTGTTGCAGCATTTATGATTTACATCATCATTTACCATTACATCAACCAGATGAACTCTTCGATATTGTATTTACTTCATATGGCGCAATCAGTTGGTTGCCTGATATCAATCGATGGACTCAACCGATTTCAAATTGTTTAAAACCAGATGGAATTTTTGTCATGACAGAATTTCATCCTATCTTGTATATGTTCGACAGTTCTTTTACACGTATCGAAAACTCATATTTTAACCTGGGAGCGATTATGAGTAACTGTGAAGGTACCTATGCTGATCGCACTGCCCCAATTCGTAATAGAAAAGTGCAATGGTATCATACTTTGAGCGATGTTATTCAAGCACTCATTCGGAACGGATTTCACATCGAAATTTTCAAGGAATTCGACTATTCACCCTACGATTGCTTTATTAACTCGGTTAAGACAGACGAAGGATTCTATCAAATCAAAGGTCTAGAAAAGAAAATACCAATTGTCTACGCTTTTAAAGCAATCAAGTTAAAATGATTATTAAGATTAAAAATTTCAATTCATTTTAGAAACAAATTTGTTTAACGAAGATTTGTAGATCATCATGATTAAATACTATTGTTTGTGAATGTTGAACTACATAGTAAGAAAATTGAACCTATTTGTTTCATTTCATCTGGCTCTATATGAAGATGATTGATAACAAATACTCATTAATCACTTCTTTACTTGTCATCCTAAGTCAGGTTAAATTTTATTATTATTCGATGCAAAATATTCTTAATTTATCCAAAATCGAATATTCGAAGTTTCTTCTGTATCTCGATTAATTGAATATGTTTTTGGTAAACAATTTTGTAACCATTCAATAAATTCATCATTTATTGATAATAAATCCATATCTTTCCATTCATCATCATTACATCGAACAATTAATGCTCGAAGATTGGATAATCTTTTAATTAAATTAATAATATCAATTCGATTATCTATACTAATAAGAAGAACTTCACATTGATGTGCAAGTGTCGATCGTGAAAAAATATCACATTGTTCTTTTGAGAAAAATATAATTTCATCAGGTAAAAAACCTTCTTTAAAATGAAGTCGACGAAGTGAAGGTATTTTAATTTTTAATAAACCTTCAAAAAACGATGGTCGAACATTAATATCTAATGAATAGAGATTAGATAATCGATTAAGTAATAATTGTAATTGAGAATAAATAGTATATTCTTCTACTATTGTTACATCAAGTGATGTTAATTGAGTTAATGATGAAATAATTGAGAAAAAATTTTTATCAAATGGAAATTGTATTTGAAGATGATAAACATTAGAAAATCGAATATGACATGGAATTAAATTTTGACATGTAGAATTTTTTAGAAAATTATATCGAAGAATACGTATATGATTATATAACCAATAGATTTCTTCATTTATACAAGTAGTTAAAAATAAACGTTTATTATCATAATCAAATTTATCAAAAGCATATGGTAAAGTATAAAGACATCCATGTGTACCTAATGGAAACCATTCACAACGAAAAAACCATTGATGTTCGACAAACCAAAATGAAGTTCGAAATGTATTTAATAA
Source organism: Macrotrachela quadricornifera (assembly GCA_022393335.1). Lineage (NCBI taxonomy): Eukaryota > Metazoa > Rotifera > Eurotatoria > Philodinida > Philodinidae > Macrotrachela > Macrotrachela quadricornifera. Next base: position 1,382,015 of record JAJEKB010021488.1, on the reverse strand, counting down.
ATTTTCCATTTGTTTTTGTTTATTATTAGAATTAAGAAATTTAAAAATCATTCTTAAACGAAATATTTTTATTTTAGATAAATAATTACAAATAATCTTTTTCCATTCATATCCATTTAAATAGATTGATGATGTATCAAATGTTAAATAAGATAAATTAGGTATATGTTGAAAAAGACTTATCATTGAATTTTTTGATCCAGAAAATGAAATATTTAATGATAAAATTGATAAAATATTATTTTCTAATTGTTCATTTTCTTGATTACATTTAATAGATGTTGAAAGTCGTCGAAGATTAGGTGTATATTGAGATATATTAGATAGATTTTGTAAATTAAGATTGATATTCTCAAGATATAAATGTGTAATAGTTAATGAAGTGATTGTACTTACAGTAATTTCAACAGTCGACATACCATATGAATGAATATAACATAGATTGCAATAAGTTAATTTTTTTAAATTCCAAATATTATTAACTAAAATATGAGTCTTATTTCTAAGACTACGATAACATTTAATAATTTTTAAATATTTAAGATTAGGAAGATTTTGACATTGAAGTATAATTTGATTTAATATATCAAGAGAATAAATATAATAAAGTGAAAGTGATTGTAAATAATTAAATTGATCAAGTTTAAAATTATGAAAAAGAAATAATTCAGTTAAATTAGATGTTTCATCATCATTTGAAAGATGTAATGAAATAATTCGATTGATAATTAATGGTAGATGTTGATGACAAACAATATTAAAATCATGTTTAGATATAGATCGAAAATCGATATGATAGATTTGAAAAGAAGAAAAAAGTAATTGATTAAAACGAGAATTAAGATTGTAAAAAGCACGAAGAAGATGAATACCATTTAAGAAATCAAATATATCTAATAGTAATTCATTTGCTAATGATTCAAATTTCATTTTTTTTTTCTTTTCTTCTTATTAAATATACAAAATAAAAAGAAATTTATTACGTATTTAAATAAAATAAATAGAGAGATAAAATATCTTTTAGTTATTATTTTATCTATTTTTCTTTTTTGTTCTTTTGTCAACAAGTTACTGATAAATGCATCAAGGTGACTTTTTTATCATAAGGACAAAAGAGAATCTATACGGTTCTTCTATTAAGATGTAAGTTGTGAAACTGTTTATGACATGCTTTAGTATATTTAGGAGTGTACTGGTCTTGTCAAATTCAATTCTATGTTAATGACTTTTTCTTGTATTCGAATAGAAAGAGGCTATGAGGCTGTTGATCCGATGAAAATGACGACTATGAGTAGATTATCATATGACTCAGAAGAGATGAGATTTCTAGGATTTATCTTTTGTTTCTATTATAATATGTATTCAGAAACTTTTGATGGATACAAATGATACCTAGATCACACAACGACAATGTTCCTAGTAAATGAGTTAATTCATTAACAACATTATCTTCTCCTATTTACATCAAGGTCTGTATTGATAATCAAACAACTGAAACTATCATTCTCCCTATAATAAAGCACGATTGTGTGACTATCCACTCGGTGTTAAAGGTACGAAGGCTATAGGGAATAAGGGATAGCGAATAGGGTGGTAGGGGAAACGAGATAAGGAATATGGAATACAGCACAATCCCTCTCGGGCAAAAAAAACTATCATTTTCCATTTCATCTTTACATCGCTTAATACTTTGTTTAAAAAAAACAAAATATATAAGCACAAGGTGCAGCGTGAAAAGAACTACAAGCTACAAAGTAAAGCCTATTTTATTAGTGTACTTCTTGCTTTCATAAAAAGTACATAATTAAAATAAGTTTTACTTTATAGGTTGTAGAGCATTTCACGCTGCATTTTGTGGTCTACTTTGTTCTTTTTTAAGCAAACATATTAATGGATAAAATATGGAACAAGAGTTTTTCGTCGCATAGAAAAAAATGATTTTTTCGCAGCGTCGAAAACTGATCGCGCACAATTAAAATCACCTTTCTTTTCATGCTGTATCTTCTGATATATTTTGTTTTTTTTTATAAAAGCATATTAGGCGATAAAAAGATGAGAAAAGAAAAATATGATATTTTCACAGCGTCGAAAATTGGTCGCACAGGATTTTGCTTTTTTTAAAAGCAAAAAATACATTATTAAAATAGGCTTTACTTTCTGGCTTCTGGTTCTTTTCACGCTGCATCTTATGCTTGTATATTTTGTTTTTTTAAAACAAAGTATTACGCGATATAAAAGTGAAATAGAAAATAATAGTTTTTTTTGTTTTCGAGAAAGAATGAGATAGGCCCATAGGAAATATTAGTATACAGGATCAAGGATAAGAATATAGAGATGCAAATCGTCTCATTGTGTATTATCAGGTCAAGGGTAAAACACATATGTGATGTTTTAGAGAAAAAGGAAAGCCATGCAGTATGCATGGGGTCTCGCTAGTTGTTGATATAGGATCCATCATTTCAATTATTCATTCAAACTTTGTTAAAGCTATTCAAAACTTTGAAAAATGACTCATGGATTATTTGATCATATTTTACAAACCAATTACGAATTAGCGGTGAACGATGATAAAATAAACTCTCACAGAATAATTCGATGGAGAAAAAAAGGAGCAATAATGTTGATGCAAAAACGTTACTTTACAATCACTTCAACCAAGAATAAAAAAGTTAAATTTCAAGTATTGCATCATATTTGATTTAGGCCAGTATATTTCATAAGAGGGCTTGACGATCTCCTAAAAAGAATAGATATCAGTGCCCCTATAAATTTTTGCGATATCGCTGTATCCATGTCAGAATCTGCACAGGATATCGTTCAATGCTAAAAGACATTGTTTGAATAACCACAAATCAAAGATTTATAATAGTAAAACGTATTTTTCTAGCGGAAATCTTAGATAGATCGCTTGCATTTCTGCAGGATATCACTCAATTATAAAGGACATCCTTTCAGTTATCGTGCATTGAATGATTGTAAAGAAACAGCCTTCTCTTCAGTGCAAGTAATGTCTCATGGAAGATCATCAGTGGTGTATAGTGAATACATGTGCGTGTGCGTTGTCTCTTTAATGGCAATCGATCTCCTATGAGATGCCGACAACACCTTATTGAATAACAAGCGACCCGAATCGATAAGCCAGACATTAGATCGTATAATGTCTTATAAGGCCATTCGCTTATAAGATTTTTTGCATGATTATATTATTCAATCTAGTACTATCGTATGTGTCACTTTTTTATAATAAGAAATATGTAAAAGCTAATTAATGGCTCGTATCAGATTCATAAACAAAGAAACATAAAGCGAGACATAAATGCAGATCTTGTCTGACCTTATGTATGATTTTCTTCTTACAAAAGTCATCATTAAATTTTTTTGATCATCAAAAAAATATATCTATTGTAAAATTCTATTCAACAGAATAATACTCTGTGATATTTCCATTAGCAAAATAGTTTCTAACTTCACATATGAATATTTTCAGCTCGCCTTCTTCAAAGCACCGTTGTCTTTTAATGCTAACAGCACTCAAAAAGATTTCTCGAGCATCCATCGTTACTAGAACAATTGAGATTAACAAAATATTCCTATCACTTTCCTATACAACTAAATTATGCTTTTTGGTAATTCTGATGACATACTACTTTATTCGTTTTCTACTATATGCTTACATATATTTTTATTTTTCTATTCATGGATAATATAGAAAACATTATTTGTGGTTTCCTCCCTTATTTTCCTATATTCCCTCGACTAAAGAGAGAGTCATGTGAAAAAAATAGTTTGCTTGCTTACTTGTCACATGATCAAAAAAAATATATGCTTAATAGTCAATGATCAGGCATCTTTAATATCTGAATTTCGTCCAATCACGTACTTTCAGCTTAGGTATCCAGTCAATCAGGTGTTTTCGATATCGAATTTTCAACCAATCATATTTTTTCACCTTCGTAATCCACCCAATCAGGGTATTTTAATATCGAACTTTCGACCCATCAGATTTCAAGGGGTTTTTTCCCATGAGAACAAGGACGGGTCATAGGGTTGTTCTGACCAATTGGAGGTTATCAAGGGCGCTCTACAAAAATCCACATAGAATCTCCCTACGTCTATCCGTGAAATAAGCAAGTTACAATTTCCTGCTATCTGATTGGCCAGTTTTTCAATTAATAGAAAAATGGACGCAGCGATCAGTAATTTTCGATAGATATTTAAATACTATAAAGCTTGAAGACCTAAGGTGGTCTTTACCAACTGTTAAATTTGGTTTTTAATTCAAGTTTTAAGTGCCACTCCAATTAATAAGCAAAGGGTACCCCAATATAAAGTAGATGATTATCTATGAATGACTCCGTCCCGCAATGCATGAAAAGTTATGAGCACTTTCATAAAAGTTCATTTACTTTATGAAGCTTTAAGAAAATTCCCTCGACTGAAGGGAGGGTCATGCAAAAAAATGCATTTGATTGCTTGTCAAAGGTCAAAAAAACATGTTCTTAGAAAAACCAATAAAAGAATCACAACTTTATGGACAACTCGACGCTTAACATTTGATCAAAGGTTTTCAGAGTCAAGGAATCAAATGGTACTTTTAGTTTTTCATTTTTTTCACTTCAAGAGCCTTTTTGTGTACTCAAAAAGTGAGCACACTCTAGAATCGTTTAGTATGTCCGTTCGTTTACACGATAACACTTCACAACTACATCCGATTGCGCTGAAATTTTGTGCACACAATTGTCTCATAAATATCTCGGTCGAATTCGAAGATGAGAAGGATCCGTCAAGAAATGGCTGAGTTATCGAAAAAGTTGTCATTATTAGTCAAACCATCCCTGAGGAGAGGTACAGGAATTTTTTTCCTGACAGCTATTCCCAACATATATAAATCGACTCAGTTTTAAAGTTGATTCTGAATATGGTATTAGTTTTGAATCAAATCGTAGTTTTTAAAGTGAAAGTTGTCTAAACAGGGTCCCAACAATGCACAAAATCTCCATCCTGAGGTCAGAGTGTCTAAATATGACTCGGGTGTTCTAAATGCATGGTTTTGTCGCTACTAAAAAGAGTTATTAAATGGAACAATTCGAACTCGATAGCTAATAATATTGGGGAATTATTATGAAAATACTGATGTCTCTGTGCATCATATATCCATCATAGATCGATGAAGTTCCCTATGACCATAATCTTGGTAGATACAATCTCAAATCCATTCTGAAATAGCTCCTCTGTACCCAGTTTTCTAAGCGGAGCACGAATCTGAACTCGATTTCTGTGATTTCTAAAGATATTATATCACTGTGGGAGTTGAGTCAATGATCACTAGATAGGATAGCCTACAGTGTCGTGAATGCTAACTTTGCTCCCCAGATTTTTTTTTCTTATAATTTAGTAACAAAAGATGTGTCTTGTAGAAAAATAAGTCTAGGATATTGTGCACCAAGTGAGAAAAATCCAAAATCCAACCTCCCGGAGTGTAATATTTTTTCGGATTTACTTAGTTTTTGACTTCTAGCACTTCTTCTATTTCATAACTTTCTCACTTGGGCAGAATGAATTTGTAGAGTAAACTGTTTTCTGTCCAAATGAGATGTCTCAAAGCTCAAATGGCCAATCCGTTGACGAGATAAGGTCAAAATGGTGATCATAGACTTAAGATAGCTAGTTTTTCGACAGTGTCGATCAAAATCAATTTGTCGTCAATTCTTTTTACTTTTTGAAGTATACATAACACTCAGATTTAAATCCGAGATTTTCATATTTATTTCAACATGGACAAGAAATTCCTTTTTATTTATTTCATGTATAGAATAAACTGCTCTGTGCAAATTGTAGAACTTCTTACGGTGCATCTTTCGGTATAATTTATTTTATTCACGAAATCGTGTCAGATGAAAAAAGAAATTTCTTGTTTGTATAGAAAAGAGTAATGTTTTCGCAAAGATCTTATGGAGTTTTTCTTTGTTCGAAAATAAAAAATGCACAGTAAAACAAAGGCTCACATTATCGATTGTAGATCTTTTCACGTTGTATCTCGTAGTATATTTTATTTTTTAATAATACGTATTTTGAAAGTAAAATATGCAATACGAAGTGCGGCTATTTATTATAGATCACCCGTTATTAACCTTTTGTTGATGATCAATAGATATTTGATCTCGGTTACTATTATCTGACTAAACGCGTCCAGTTCCTTTTCTTAATATAATGACAAAATGAATACTATATTTTTCATTTTAATTCAAATATAGAACAGAACAGCAAGTTCATATGAGATATTATTATCGTACCATGTTTAAAATCGTTGCTTTTGATAACACAAAGACGTCATCTGCTTTTCTCGACCAATGTAACTATGCAAATATTACTAATTGAGAATAGCAAGAGGAATTATTCAATGTCATTAGATAACGTGTTACCTTTTTGTTTTGCTTGAAGTTGTTCAAGGACGAAGATAAGAACTGTGAAACTCATATTTGGAGAGATATATTAGACTTAATAAAGAAGTTGCTGGATAAATTAGAAAGTAGACTTCTATGTAGATAGTTGCTATCATCACCCAGTTTTTCATCTATTCCTATTCGTATGTTGTTATGAGAGAACATTATTTTAAACCTACATAAAAAAATGTGGAAAAAATTTAGCTTATATCATGGTATATACCATGAAATCCAAAGATGTCCTTTCAGTCTGAAATTGTACTCAATGATAGATCCATTTGTGAGTAGAATATCCTGAGAATTTCGGCTCAAAAGAATATTTTCTTCTCAAAATGTTAAAGTTTATTTTATCTTTCGTATGACATACGTGATTTTAAGTTCATTGATATTTCGTTTATCTTCTAGATCTATTGAAAATCGTCACAAAAATAAAGCGTGAGAATTGAATAAATAACAATGTCTGATATTAATAACTCATCCTCACAATCTTCAAATCGTTTCATTAATCAAAGTTTCCATGCGATATGGCTAGATCCCAATATCAATGAGCATGATAAAAATTATTGTAACATATCAAGTCAATTGCGACAAATCGTCGATAGAATTACTTTTTACACTGATATCGATCAATGTATCGATTTTGTCAGTAATATGGATGGAAAAAATAATTTCATGTTTATTCCGGATGTTCTGAGTCAACAACTAATTCCTCTGATTCACGATATATCGCAACTTTATTCTATTTATGTTCTTCGAAACGATGCTACAAGTCGCGATCTAAGAACAAAGAAATTCCAAAAAGTAAAAGAAGTGTCTTATTCATTCGATGATATTTTCAAGTTACTCCAACACGACATAAAACAGTATGATTGCGATACCTTTCCAATCAGTGTTATTTCTCCTGGTGATACCGTGACACCTAATTTAAATGAACTTCCACCCTCATTCATGTATTCACAAATACTTAAAGAAATTCTCCTTGATATTGACTATGATAACAATAACAAAGAAGATTTAGTTCATTTTTGGTATGAAGAGTATGTTAACAACGAAGCAGCATTGAAGAAAATCGGAGAATTTGAAAGGGATTATTGTCCTGACTCAGCTATTCGATGGTATACACGAGAGAATTTTACTTATTCCATTCTCAATCAAGCTTTACGAACATTAGACATACAAATTATAATGAAGATGGGCTTTTTTCTGTGTGACCTTCTTCAGCAAGTTAAAAAAGTAAACACTGAACAGTTAATGAATCAAATTCCAAAATTTGTTTATCGAGGTCAAGGAATGTTTAATGATGAATTCAATAAATTGCGCAACAATCAAGGCAGCTTATTGTCATTCAACAGCTTCCTATCTACTAGTATGAATCCAGAAGTATCAAAAATGTTTTGTCCAATACCTCCACAAGATCCTAATATGACTGCAGTTCTGTTCAAAATCGATATTAATTCAACTTCGATGAGCACACCTTTTGCATTCGTAAAAAATGAAACTAACTTTTTCGATGAGGAAGAAGTTTTATTTTCCATGCACGCTGTCTTTCGTGTTGGCGCAGTGACACAAATTGACAAGGATCTGTGGCAAGTTGAACTAGTGTCAACCAATGACGATGATAACGACTTAAAACAACTGGCTGATTATATACGAAAGGAAGTTGGAGTAGGTCCAGGTTGGTATCGGATGGGTATACTGCTGATTAAAATTGGATATTTCGAAAAAGCTAAAGAGATATATCAAATATTGTATAAAAAAACATCCCAAGATGATACCATCACTCTTGCTTATCTATACAATCAGTTAGGATCAATTATGTATGGTAAAGGAGAATTCCTGGAGGCTCTGGAGTTCTACCATAAAAAACTTGAAATCGAGAAAAATTCTGTTATTCTCTATCCTCCAAATCTGGCTACAACTTACAGCAACATCGCTTCAATCCATCTCTGCCTGGGCGACTTTTCGAAAGCATTATACTTTTATAATGAGGCTTTGAAAATAGAAGAAAAATTTCTTCCTTCAGATAGTTCAGATTTGGCTCTTACTTATGAAAATATCGGTGTACTTCATAACAGGATGGGTAACTATCCACAAGCACTCAAATCGTACAAGAAAGTCTGTACAATCTGCGAAAAATCTCTTCCTCGAAATCATCCAGATTTAGCTCGTACTTACAACAACATTGCTACAGTTTGTGATCATTTGGAAAAGTATTCAGAAGCACTTGTTTTTCACTCGAAAACGCTTCAAATCTTACAGAGATCTGTCTTACCAAATGATCCAAATTTGGGTAGAGCCTATAGTACTATCGGTTTAATTAATAAAAAAATGGGCAACTATCAAACTGCACTCATGAATTATCAAAAAGCACTTGAAATCTTGGAAAAGATACTTCCTCAAGATCATATTAGTTTGGCTACTATTTACAGTAATATTGGATCATTGCATTACAGTCAAGATCAGTACTCAGACGCACTAAAATTTTTATATAAAACACTGAAAATCGAACAAAAAGCACTTCATTCGGATCATCCAGATTTAGCTGTGACTTATAATAATATCGCTAGCGTACATGGCGCAAAACGAGAATATGAGGACGCACTCAAACTTTGCCAGAAAGCCTGCAAAATCGGAGAAAAATATCTTCCCTCAAATCATCCAACTTTAGGTAAATACTATAATAACATCGCTAGATTGTATTACAACATGGAAAATTATTCGCAAGCAAGATTGTTTTACCAACGCGCTCTTCAAATTCTCCGAAATACATTACCCGAAGATCATTCGCTTGTTCAAAGTTGCAAACAAGACATTTTGCAAGTAGAAAATAAAATTTATTTTTCTCGGTAAATCTCTTGCAAATAAAGACGATATGATAACGAGACGTCTTACTTTCGTTGACTTTGTCAACAAAGTATTTGCGTTTTTTTCAAAAATTTTATTTTTATTTTTCCACTTCAACAGTACAACTAGCTTTCAAATATATACGCCTGGAAAAAAATACTTGCACACTGTATTTTGGACATACTATTACTATAGAAAGGTGTTGTTTCAAAAGTAATTACATATTCTGAAAGCCCGTGGCATTCTCTATCGTTCTGTATTGTTACGTTTTAGTTTGTGACATTTTGTCAGCGAAAAACATTGAGTGTCATGAAGGCATTCTCATGTTCAGATTTCCATAAACTTGATTTTGTAATTGTCGTCAAAACTAGTCTTTTAAATTTCTCGTCACTATAAAATCAGCTTTTGAAAAAAGTAATCATATATTCCAATAGAAATTGAAATTCTCCATCATCCTGTATATTCACTCATTTTCTTATATTCATTTATTGAAAAGAAAATTTGAGTACAATGAACACATCCTCACCCTCAAAATTTTCAACAAAAACTCAAAAACTTTGTTGCCAACCAAATATGATCACAAGCACCAAATGCATTGCTACAGCTTATTGAAAAATTTCTTAGAAAAAACCACGATATTTTTTTGGAAAAAGTTTTTTTTCCGAAATAATTCCATTAAAATCAATTATAAGTCGATAGTTGGTTAATAAAACAAGTAATACTCGTCTAAAGACTCGCTCAGCTCTTTCTCGTAGAAATCATGTTTCTAAACTACCGTCAAACTGTTCATTTATAAAATTAAAAAAACCGAAGTCAGATTCAAGTTCCTCAACCTCAACTGTCTTTGGCCAAACTTCATAAACAACAAATGCTTTTTGTTAAAGATTTGTCGTTTGTTTGAAAAATTGAGCTTCAAAATATTCTTTTGCAACTGACTTCAGATTTGAATTCCTCGTCCTCCATTACCGTTCAGTCAACCCTTATTAAATTTTTTTTTTGCAGAAAAGTGGCTCTCTGTGTAAAAAAATGGTCCACAAAAAACTTTGAAAAACTAACATCAGATTCGAGTTCCTCGACCCCAATTACCGTTTGGTTAAGTTTTAATAGATAACATTAATAAAATCTTTTTTTGGCTTTGTGGAGACATACAAGTAATCAAGCAATCAAGTAATCAAGCGATTAAGCAATCAAGCAATAGAGACAATTAATGTTTGTAAGACTCTCCTCTACGAGATAGAAAATAATCAGTTTGAAGATTTTAGTCGATTAGTACATGATGGGTCAACTGTATAAGATTATTGGTTACTATTGAAGAAAATGAGGAGATTAACAGTGATTTACCTTTGATTGTAACTCACAAGAACCACCATTGTTTGTTATATTACTAGTACTGGTTTTACTTTTGAATGGTTTGTTGAAACTTTGGCCAATTTTTGTTTTCTTATGATACTGACGGACAGCTGGAATAGTTGATAACTATTTAGAGAAAAGCAAATACTCATTATTTAAAATCTAAAATATCTGACTAAAAAGAAAGACTCACTAGAATTTCTAATGATTTCAGAAGATTTTGTCGAGAAATTCTTTTTCCTTATACTACACATGATAACGATTGATGTGGAACATTGAGTTTTATTATACTTAGTTTAACCATAATTAGCTACTGATCGGTTTTTATCTTATCAACGTCTGATTTGGATTGATATTTACTTTAAAAATTTGCAATGCAAATATCTATTGATTTTATCGAAGTGACACGTACTTTGACAAGATGTTTCATTGACATTTTTTTGTAGTGAAAACAAAGAAAAAAAATCTTACCGATCATTGCACATCTGTTAGACGTATATACTATTCAAAGATTTCATATTTATTGAATTTATTTTGATCGAATAATAAATCGATTTTTTTTTGCATTTATTATGAATTTATATTGTATTTTTTGTAATTGATATCTTCTACGTCATTGAAAATTTATTCTACTTCTGCATTCAAAAAACTTCATATTCTTTTTTTCTTCATTAGTTAATTTTTATTTTGTATGTGTTAGTGATTATTGAATTTTTTGTTTTTACAAAAATTTGATACTATTATTGGAAATCAATTGAAAGAAGAAATAATAAAGTTCCTTCGAACACGACTATTATTTGAGATCACATTCGATACGAAGATCTCGAACTAGATTCTATCCAACTTCAATATTTTTATTAAGTTTCATTAATTTGTCAATAGTCAATCATGTTTAGTACAATAATCAAAATCTGTTTTCTCATTTATACCTATACAAATGGTCATTATTGTCTTCTACTAAATGTATTATGCATTCATTTATTTCGAGAAAACATAAAAAGAAAAAGTTTATGAAATTATATATGTTCTTAGTTGTTTTTATTTTAACTGATATTAGAGAGTATCATTACGATGTTGTTCAACAGATTGTTTTTCGTGAATTGACTTGTCGATTTCATTCTTTAGAGGATCAACACTATTGGATGGAGCATTCGTTTTGGTAGTCAATAAAGTTATCAAAGAAGGAGATGAAGATGATAGTTTATTCATGGTTCCAATGACCTCCGATTTAATTGGAGTTTTTACAGTATCTTTTGTTTGTTGACGTTTTTGAGCATTTGGACTAGTCTTTCCCTTGCGATTCCAATGCCAATTGTCACCGAATCGATCATTTTTATTCATGATCGTATGTGACGGTTGTACTTTTGATAATCGTGATGATTGTGATTGTAACTGAAAAAGAAAAATCGAACTTAGCAATAAAATAGTATTGTATGATAATATGAAAGATTTCCATGTGGAAAAATGGAACTTACATCCATAGGTATCTGCTCCTGACTCAATTGAAGCTGATCATCGGTTAGATAAACATTAGGTGGTAGAATACGCCGTTGAATAGGATGCCACCAAAGCTTGTAACAAAGAAAAATCATCCCAAATATTTCTATAAGTGAAAAACAAAAGAGAAGTGTATGAAAGAACAGTGCTCCTCGACGAATAATTGGTGATTGATTATTTTGTACAAAATAGATTTCTTCCTCAAATTTAATCTTAATACTTGTTGGTTTCGAAGAATATCGTAAATATTCTCCCTTTTCAGCGAAATATGATTCATCGGAGAGAACATCAGTATAAGTGATAAATGGAGCCCATCTACCATCGTAATAGGTAATATCGTTGCGTTTGAGTGGTTTTGTTACATTAATAACTTTGATGAGACGTACAGTGAAACTAGTCGAGAGTGCAATAGTTTGATTAACCGTATAGAAAAGAGTACATACATCAAGTTCATGTAATCGATGTTTTGTATTATCATTGGTTTCCTCAGCTGATTTTCCATATAGACAAAGACGAAGTGCTCCGATGAAATAAGGTCCATTGATGCCAACTCGAACAAGAGACTTATGAGTAGGTAAACCAAAACTAAACGAACCACTCACATTGTTCGGTGACAGGGTGCAATTTGTTTTGACCGTTAATAGAGGGGTACCCGTACGTCTGTTACGTCGAACAATAAGATCATTGCATTGAGCCCTTGTATTGATCAGATGTATAGCCATATTGAACGGTTGTTTGTCAAGTAGTTCGAATATTTTCCAATAACTACCATCGGTTTCAGGTAGAGGCAGTTGTAGTGCATTATCAAATTGCGTATTTCGTTGAGTATTATCACACCGTTTATCGACTGCCTCTGTTGTTTCGATCGGATACGAATAGAAGTAAAAGGAAGCAAATATAGAACAATAGATAATGATAGTAAAAATAACAATTGATGCGAGACCACCAATCCATCGTTCTCCTTCTCCGATAAGATCAGTATGTTTGAAAATTACTTTTGCTCGTTGACGAAAGACATCAGCTGAAGTTAGACGTCGTCGTTTGATAAGAAACATTGTGAACCATATCAACAAACATACCACTGTAGCTGCAAGAGCCCAAAAAAGAGGCGTATAAACCAAACAAATACCCTTGATAGTAGTAGGAACAAAGTTTAATAGTAATAAATCATCATAGTCATCGATGGTAGGTGTATCCGGATAACTAAATGTTTGAATATGAGTTCTAAAATTAGTTAAATTAACATCATCACTAGCACCTAATGGACAAAATGCATTCGGTTTACAAGGTCGACATTTAATTGATGGTTTATTTCCAGGATTTTTTGTATGCGGTGGACAAACTGTACACGGACCAGGTCCAGAAGTATTTTTGTAAGATCCACTCACGCACGGTTTTGGTTGCATGATATATAGATTTAGAAAGGGAATTGGTACGAGTTCCATAGAACAAAAACCAGAAGCTGCAGATGGAATATATATAATATCACCATTTCTCAATAGGATTAACAAACTATTCAAACGTGTTCGAATATGACGAAAAATATGTTTACGCCAGGACTTCAGACGTTGAATACTATCTAATGTCTGTTGATTGTTTGGAATCACAAAACTAGGCATAATGGAACCACGAGTTCGATTATGAAATATGTTTTTATATACTTGTATTTCCGATTCGGATGAATTGTGATTCCTCGATTTAAGAACGAGTATAGCGAGTGTTTCATCATTTAGCCAAACAACAGAACGACCAAAACCAGTCCAATTTTCAGGTTCACTAATTTCATCGAATCCTGAAACAAATCGAGATGTTTCATTACCTTCCATATACGCAATTGTTACTTTATTCAGTTGGGATTCGCCAATAGCTAATGTTGTTCCTGAAGGATTAATGCAAAGTGACATATCATTATCTTGATTGTAACTAGTTCGTTCGGGTCCTTGCATATCGTTCACACCAATAGCACTAACATTAATCACACGTAATGGTTGAAGTCCAAATATATAAAGACATTGTTTTCTTCGAGCATTATTATGAACTAAATGAAATCCAGCAACAGCAGCCCAATCATTTCTCAGATCCAATGCATAAGGAGTAAACGATCCATAATTCTCGCCGAAAATGAGAAAATTAGTTCTGTTAATTTGACTAATTTGATTAGTAAATAAATCATAAGAAAGTATAAATGAATCAGCAAAGATATAAGCGAATTTTTGTTGTTGATCCACTTTTAGAAACATATGTTCTTGATGATCTGTGTTCCATACGGTTGTATGATTAAAAATAGGTTGTGGTTTAGGATCATTACCACAGAATGTCAAATTCATGGTAACTCGAGTAAGTACAGTAGATTCAGATGTTATATTCTCGGCGAGTTGAACGAAAGATATGATATTTTTTCCCTTCGCAATCAAGGTTGCAATACCGTAAATATTGAGTTCGGCATGTGGATTATCAATCATACATGAAGAGTTTGGCATTACATTGGTTGTTGAATAAAATGTATAAGTCTTTCGAACATTCGAAACACCGACGATAAAATTATCGCTTAGTGCTACTTTGAAATCGTGACCATCTTCTTTTGATTCATACTTTATTGCTAATATACCCCACTTGCGGATTAATAATAATAGTAGTAGAAATACAACTTGCATCTTTGTCGTTCAGTATGTGATTAAAAAGCTTTTAACCTGAAATTGAAGTAAAAATACAGAAGTAAATGTAGTTTTATTTTTCTAACGATCTAATTTACGATCGATGTTATTCTAACGATATTATAAAAACTAATATTATAGGCCTATATTGAATTAAGATATTTATTAGTCTCGATCGAACGAATATACATACGTACTTTCTGATACTATTTTCTTCTTCTTTTCCTTCGCTAACATTATCTTTCTCCACTTTCCTCGTCCATAGCTTAATCTTTTCTTTTCTTCCTATCATATGTTATATACATTAATTGCAGTACCAACTGCTCAGTGCATAACTTTGATTCTACCGATGAATATTATACAGATCTATACTCGTAGAATATTCTATATCAATTGGTATGAATGAAAGAAAGATACGCAAGTGGAAGCAAAATAGAAAAAGATTATAATAAACAAACATACAAATTTTTCTAATACAGGTTAAACGACAGAATCAATTGTAAAAAATATAATTATCGCATAAAAAAATGTTATTCTTTTTATTAGATTTTTTTCTCACATGTGCTTTTACCTTATGATGTTACTGTTGTAACGGTTGAAATGTGTAAAGAAAGTAAGCAAAAAGAATCTGTACTGAATTCCTTTCATTAATAGAAAAACAGATTATATTAATATCTATGTTTAGTTGTTGATATATGAATAAATGAATGGCGGTTTTCTACAGTAGTAATGAGAAAAAGTAAAGAAGAGAACAAATGACATGTATTAGTCAAAATACGTAGCCTTCTGAAACGATATATTTATATCTTTCTTGTTGAAAGATGATAGAAAACGAATAATCAGTTGTTTTCTATACAGTTTTTTTTCTCTCGATGTATAATTAGGGCATACCAAAAGTAGTGAGGGAGGCACTTTTTTCCTTAAGAAAGGATATAAAAAATTTTTTCTTTTTATCAATAGATAAAGCGAAACACGCTCTGTCTTTCTATCCTATTTTATCAGTAATAAATTAATATCATAATATTAATTTAATTAAGAACTATTTTTTGTGATAACAAGCTGGTAGCATTTATATCATAATGAATGTGGCATTTTTACATTCCAATTTGTTATCATATATTATGTTATATTGAAAAACAAAATATACTAGAAGATGTAGCATGAATATCTCTACAATTTCTAAAGTACCACTTATTTATAGTTGTACTTTTTGTTTTCAAAATGGGCAAAAATCTGAGCTACCAAATTTCAACATGATTAAAATGAGACTGTTTTTTCTGTAAAAGATGAATTCTGTTTTTCCTATCCCATCTTTTTATTAGTTGATATGTTTTATTTTAAAAAGCAAAATGCACTACACGTTACAGCGTGAAGAGCTTTACAATTTACAAAGATACGATAGAAAAAAACTGAATTCGTTTTTTTTTTACCAAAGAAGTCTCGTTTTCATCACGTCGAAACTTGTTAACTTCGAGCTTTACCCATTTTGAAAACAAAAGGTATAACTATAAAATAAATGGTACTTTAGAAATTGTAGAGATTCTGACGCTACATCTAGTATATTTTGTTTTTCAATACAATATATTATATGACAACAAAGTGAAATAGAAAAATACCACACTCATTATGATATAAATGCTACCAGCTGGTTATCAACAAAAATAGTTCTTATCGAAATTTTATTATTACGATATTAATTTATTACTGATAAAATAGCATAGAAAGATAGAGTGAAAGACACTCTTAAGGAAAAAAAGTACCTCCCTTACTACTTTTTGTATGTCCTAAGTATATTCTATCGATATATTTCTATCGAACGAAATTGAATTTGAAAGAAATCAATGCTAGAAAAATATTATACAATCAAACTCGTGATTCCTACTGGTATTAATAAACGAAAATTTGTTTTACACATTTTTAGTTAGCTGCCTAAACAGTACAGCCTCTTGAGCTTTTAAATGTGATCTTGTTTCGTCGAATTGAACTTTTAAATGATCATCTATATCAATTCTAACACTGAGATTCGATCCAATTAGATCATCACATTTTATTGGCAAATAGTAAAGATTTTTATCATGACAAGCTTAGTTTATTATGACAGAGGATGGATCAGTCACAGGTTTTATAAGAAAATCTTGTGTTTAAACAAACGCTATTGTATCAAATCGTAGTCCCACTCAACAAAGCTGCATTGTAGAATCATGGAAAAGTATTACTCAGAAAAACCGTGCTTTTATATCCTGCAATTCACTCCTGTCATATTGAACTTTTTTCCAAACGCGGTTAATTACGGTACAAATATTGCGACTTTGTCTGAACATACTGTGGTTAGTTATATTCGCGGTGTATCAAACTGCGGTCTCTGTTATGACATCGTAGTTGATTAAAAAAAATCGCCGTTTTTCACGATTTTGGCTCAAACTTTTTTCCATAGTAAAATGCAAAAGGTTGAGCTATTTTTTATAAACGATTTTCCACTAACATACGCTTAGGTTTTGTACTAGACAGAACTTCCAATTAATTCATAGACCATTGTTGGTCTTTAAGAGGATCAATATAAGAGCTCAGAATTTGTTCAAATAAAAGGCAATGCCAGTATGCAACTTTTGTTCAAACAGAATTATTAAATTCTGTATTGCACATCTTTTATGAGCGTTTTAGTAGAATGTGGAAATGAAAAAACTGATCTAGCGACAAATAAATTTCAATGAGTAAATATACTTTTGATCACCATTGTTTTCTGATACTGTATAACTATTTTATTTTCCAAAAATTATATAGAACAAAAAATGTGATCATTTGTGAAATTCGATTAACAACATTTTAACTGATTCATTAATGTCTATGTGTACATTAAAGCTGTGCCGATTTTCTTCGGACGCACTCATGGTTTTCATTTACCTAATGGTTGAATACGTGTTTGATCACTAACTTGATAGAGATTAAATTTGACATTTTATCGGCTTGTCCGCTTAACGGTCACCCAACGTTATTAAAGTTGAGAGCTGAAATTCTTATTTACAGTAGAACGGATTGTGTTCAATTGAAGTTTTTAAATAGATTTTCGTATATTGTGCGTCGATCTATTTAGTTTATTTTGAGATATTTCGAAAAGGAATACTAGTTGCCAGCTAAAATGAAGCGTTTTTGAGCAAAAATCACTTGAAAATTCATATTTATCTCCTGTCTTTTGCGAAGATAGCATTTTTAGTGAGCTTTATAAAGTTCAGTGAGTGCGTTACCGCAATAATCGGCGTGTAACCCAACAATAGGACAACATCTTTGAAAATGTCTTGTTTTCAGCAGATAGTTCGGAGTGTCTATTGCAAACTTGCTCTGGAGTATTTGTCATTTTAACATACGCATTTGTGGGAAATAAATCATCTCCGATGCCACTCCAAAAGAGAGGGCTTTTTATGTGAGTGCGTTACGGACATGTTTTTCTCTTGTGAAACGTGAACCATGAAGTGAGAAGAGGTGAAAATTTTGAACATTCAACAACTTGGTAGTATGCATCTATATACTAAATTTCGGGACTGTATGTTTAGTTATTTGGGAGAAATTAAGATGGAAAGTTGCCAAAAGGTGAATGCGTTACTTGCGGACAAGCCGTTATAACTATTGATATTACTCTGTTTTTTCGTAGAAAATCCTGAGCTATTTATAGACCATATGAATATTCTCCCCTTATCTATCATATGCATGTTCTAGTGGCGTAACCAGAAAAAAATTACAGAGGGAACAATGCCTCTTTAAGCGTTTTGTGCACTAAGCGAAAAATTTTTCATCGAAGCGGGAGTGTCCAAAGTTGACAAGATCGGCGAGAAGGAAGAAAGGAGAGTTACAAGTTTATTGCATTGTGACAAGTGTTCATTTGTGCAGTCTGAAGTGTACGAAAATTTTGTCTCTAACTGGTTTTCGTTGAAAAGTGTTGGCGTTCGAAAAAATTCATCAAATTGTAGAAAAGCCAGAACAATTTCTCATCAAATGAAGGCTTTTTGCAAGCTTAGGACAGAACTTTTATTTTCTCTTATAATCTTTTTCGAGAGAAAAGTATTGTTTCAAGAAATTCACAAGTTCCTCAGAACGTTTACCGGTGAAGACCACCATACTGCCGAGTTTTATTAGGAATGAAGTTTTTTAGATAGGAAAAATCTCTTTACAAGCAATCTAGGAAGTTATCACAGTTGAAGATGTGCGAGCTCATTGATTGTTGAACGAGACCTAACGGAAAGATGATTTTTTTTCAAATCTAAAAATCTTAGAAGTTTTGAAAACACCAAAAATATCTCTTTCGCATATTTGATGAAATTGCTGTCCGAATATTTGTAAGAAAACTCAAGACTTTCGTGGTCTCAAATTTAATTTTTTTTAAAAAGTCACTATTTTGATAGGATCAAAGTTTCTAAGTAGATTCCTCTTTTAATCCTATGAGTCCTGACTTTTTTCTATCGAATTTAAGTTTGATAAAATATACTATTAAGTAGCTAGATGATATTGCGAAACCTCTGGTTAAGTTAAAACAAAAAACTGTGTGATTATGTGATTATATTTTTATTCATTTCAAGGTTGATATACATAGTTTTGATAATACAAAGAAAAATAATTTTTTACACATAAACAAACACCACAATAAGCACATTTACGACGAGTTGAAATGACTTCTGGCATATGAGCTAACAGTTGTGGTGTTTTAGAATTTCCGTATCACTAATGTTCTTTTCGAAGCGTACTCTCTTCTGATTACTCATTGCCAAAGGTCTTCCTAGCCTTTTTCTACTATAATAATTACCTATCAGTGCAGTGCTAATAGATGATATATATTCTATAATACTAATATTACTATTAGAAAGATGTCTATAATAGATAAATGAATTTACCAATGACATACCAAGGAAATGAAAAAATATTCTTATAAACTTAAAAAAGGAATCTATTGGTCGATCTATATTGTTTCCTAATGCATGTCCATCAAAATAATTGAAAGAAGTACAGAAACTTGAGTTGTCAACTTTCCATTCTCCCCAATCATCCATGGAATTTTGGTTTTCTTCTTCGATTAATGAATCATTATCTTCAGAAGTACTACTTTCAAATTCATGAGAACTATTTGTACCTTCATTTTCATCGGATAAGATTTCGTCAGAATCTCAATTCATTATAATTTAGAAAACAGTTAGGTTTCATCACGATACAATGAGTCAAAACACGAATTTTTCAAAGAAACTTTCGGAAATCAAATGAACACACTGAAGAACACTTTTCGATATTGTTTATTCATACGAATGTCTGTACAATCTTGCACAAATATGTCGTAACTACGAACATTTGTTGAAAAGATTCCTTCTAGATCTTAAAAACCATAAACATATTTTAAATGTTTTGAAAATTAGAAACTTTTGCTAGGTGGGACATATATGTCCTATCGGGGTTCAAAGGGTTAATAGGACGAACTCTCACAATTGCTTCCGAGAATCTATAGTTTCAATAGTTTTGCCGCTGAAGGCGGCTACGCTCACAACAATTATTTAAAAGAAGTTGTTATCTCCCGTCCGCGTAAAATTAAATGTTCTCTAAGGTCATAAACATACCATTTTACAGTGAATAAATAGGAAACTCCGCCTTATTTCGATGAAAATTTATAGAGGGGGCATTGCACCCCCGTGCACCCTCGATGGTTACATCACTATGCCTGATCATGTTCTAATATCAGATATTTTCATATATGAATCTAAGACTAATCAGATTATCTGATTTCTTGACCAATGCAAATCCCATTTAATGGTATCAGTTATTTTATATTGAAGGTTTGTAAAGGGATAACCTCTACCTAACTACAAGGCGATGTCTCATTGACAATCGTTAATGGTTTATGGTGAATGAATGTGCGTGTACATCATCCCTCTAATGTCATGCAATGGCCCATAGGATGATAGCTATATTCTATTGAACGGCGCAATTGCTGATAGAGTGTAAGATGATGAGTTCACACTCGATTTCGAAAGCTTTGTCAGTATATCGATATTGTGTATCAAACAGTAATATCCTATTGGAAATAGTACGATATCCAAAAATCAAAGATATCATCAACTGTTGAATATAGAATGCCGTAGAGACCTATCAGCTATACATCTTACGAGGGAGCTTCTCAAGGTGATAAAAAGCTTTTTCTCACCTCGAGAGATTCCTTCGTTAGTTTTATTAATTCTTCGTACTGTTGCTGGAATATGCATGTATTTTTTTTATAATTGCTCATTGTTTTAGAACGTGTTTCTGTTGATTTCGGAACAATATCATTAAACAAAAAGAAACATGTTTGCTTCGTAGTGTAAAGCATAGCGCTCAAAATTGATATCAATAATGCCTGCTGATCAATCCCGAGCTAGCACTAGGAGTTGAAGCGGCCCTTTTCAAATAGCAATAGAAACCTGATGTTGTCCATGTAAATGCTAAACAACCCGAATATGATTGACGCCATGAGCAACAGAGATTGAAGTTGGACTTATAGCTCGAAGTAATATCGTTACCAAATAAATCGAATCCAACTACACAAGTCATGTTGCCAAATGTATAAGTACATTGTGTTGTAGCTAAAGAGAGACTATATTGATAGAAAATGGGGAGAGAAATCTTACTTGCTGTTGTTGAAGTTGAACTGCTTGTAATTACTGAAAAAATCGTGAACATCACTTTTCGCTGGACGATGTATTTTATCTATTACTAGTAGTAATTGTACTGAAAGCTCACTTTACAAAAATTGTTTCGAGTGTTTCAGTTACTAGAGAAAAAGCTAATACTATATCTCTCAGTCCCTGTTCTAACTTTAGTATCATAGGTTTTTTTCACTCTTAATTAGGTCTAACCAAAAGTTCTAGCAACGCTATTAGCAATTTTCTAAATTAACTAACGTTGAAGAGATCTTTGCATGGATTAATAGTAGAATGTCTTACTTATAATAGTATATATATATAGTAAATCTATTTTGGACTTAGTTATAGTGCTTTTTTGTTTAGATAAACTATAATTCAAATCAAAAAAACAATTTCAAAAAAATGGATAATAAATTCAATCGATACTACATAAAAATTCGAACAATTTTTGGAAATAGATGCAAAGACAATCCATAACGAATGTTTGATATTCAACTTATAACTAGATTATAGCTAAGACTTCTCATTCTCTCATGGTACAATGGAATGAATTATCCACGATTGTTGAAGAGATGAAAAAAGTTATATCACGTCGGGTACCTAATGATGGACAAAAGCAAGAACGTATTAAACTTTGTTATGAAAATTTAGCAAAAGGACGGGGGCGCATTTGGTCCTAAATCGGCCTATTGGAGTTTTT
>JAJEKB010021488.1:1290170-1354877 GCA_022393335.1 Macrotrachela quadricornifera | reverse complement strand
CTTTTCCTTCGCTAACATTATTTTTCTCCACTTTCCTCGTCCATAGCTTAATCTTTTCTTTTCTTCCTATCATATGTTATATACATTAATTGCAGTACCAACTGCTCAGTGCATAACTTTGATTCTACTGATGAATATTATATAGATCTATACTCGTAGAATATTCTATATCAATTGGTATGAATGAAAGAAAGATACGCGAGTGGAAGCAAAATAGAAAAAGATTATGATAAACAAACATATAAGTTTTTCTAATACAGGTTAGACGACAGAATCAATTGTAAAAAATATAATTATCGCATGAAAAGTGTTATTCTTTTTATTATATTTTTTTCTCACATATGTTTTTACCTTATGATGTTACAGTTATAACGGTTGAAATGTGCAAAGAGAACAAGCAAAAAAACATCTGTACTGAATTCCTTTCATTAATAGAAAAATAGATTATATTAATATCCATGTTTAGTTGCTGATATATGAATAAACGAATGGTCGTTTTCTACAGTAGTATTGAGGAAAAGTAAAGAAGAGAACAAATGACATCTATTAGTCAAGATACGTAGCCTCCTGAAACGATATATTTATGTCTTTCTTGTTGAAAGAAAACAGAAAATGAATAATTGGATGTTTTCTATACAGTAATTTTTTTTGTCGATATGTACTTAGGGGTATACAAAAATTTCTTTTTATACCAATAGTCGCTCTATCTCTCTATGCTATTTGAACAATATTAAACTAAACTAATAATAATAAAATTTCGATAAGAACTATTTTTCTTGATAACCAGCGGTAGCATTTATATCATAATGAGTATGGTATTTTATCGATATATTTCTCTCGAATGAAATTGAATTTGAAAGAAATCAATGCTAGAAAAATATTATACAATCAAACATATGGCTATTACTGGTATTAATAAACGAAAATTTGTTTCACATATCTTTAGTTAGCTGTCTAAACAATACAATCTCTTAAGCTTTTAAATATGATCTTATTTCGTCTAATTGAACTTTTAAATGACTACAAGGGGGAATAAACTGATTTCAATAACTGAAATCAGTTTGTTCTCTCTTGTCCTTTTCTTTTTATCGTTAGATAAAAAAAGAACATTATGAAGACATTGTCTATGAATTATATATGATAGTCTTTACTGAATCATGTAGAAAGTAAAATTTATTTAGTAGTAATAATTTGTAGGGGTAACGCAGCATATTGAACGTAGATGAGATTACTCCTCCATTGTCTAAAATCCGATTGTTATACTTTTATGAAACCGACAAGCAAGCGTATTTTTCAACTTCAATAAACCAAAAAAAGAAATATGATTAATACCTTCAAAAGCCAGTTTTCTTTGTTTGTTCTTGAATGAAAAACTACCACAAATCCAGAAATATTCTAAGATTATCAAGATTGACCAGCTAAGTTCGACGCAAAAAGTCGAACATTGAGAAAACTTAAAGAAATCGTACAAAATTCAATACAATTTATCATGAATTGAAAACTCTTTGATGACAATAAATGCTTTTACATTCAGCTCAGAAAAGTTATTCAATGATTTTTTTCGCATTCTGAGAACTTTTGGTTAGTGCTAAGTAGATTTGTTTCATTCACTCAAAATCAAAAAGTTGAATAAATCTTTCAGAATAAATAAACTTGATTAAAATTAAAAGAAAATTTATATTAACAAATAAAGAACAAAAGAACATAATATGACTCTTTTTTCTCTATGCTGATTTACATGAATTATAAAGAGATTGAATTGTTTGATCGGGATATGGGCAATTTAGATTGCCGTAGTTGAATGATGTTATTGAGAAACTGTTTACAGAAATGACTTGTTTCGCACTATTAATCCATGGACCACCTGAACATCCACCATCCATATCACATCGAATAAATAATCCATTATAACTATTTGGTGCACATGGAGATCGAGAAGGTGTCGTATAACAATATTGTAATACCAAACTATTTCGAAGATTCAATGGATATCCAAAAGATGAAATATAACTTGGTGATCCACCTAAATTAGGTGTATATCCAGGAATCTTAGCATTGAAAATCAAACCATTACTACCCATTCGATCTTGAATATGTCGACTATTAACAAGTGATAATGAAACCATCCCAACATCAGCATTGTAGCTTTTACCTTGTGTCCATGTTGAAAGAGCACTCATACGACGAGCAGGTCAAACACCATATGGTGCAGGATTTGTATTTGAATTTAAATAACCTGGTACAAATACCCATTGTTTATTAATAAGATATCGTGTTCCATCATGAATACAATGACCTGCAGTGATAATTAAGTCTCGAGAATCCGAAGGAATGATTGAAGCTGAGCAAAATCCATATTTTCCATTTCCAGCATTCCAGTATACTTTACCAATTGTAGGACGAGTACCAGGAAAAGCTGTTCTTGATTCTGATACATTTGGTGCTATGGCATCAATAATCTCTTCTATTTTCTCTTGAAAAGTAACAGTTTTACTATCTAAAGATGTATTGTTAACTTGTTGATTGAATAATTCCGGATAGAGTTCTTCTGGTGTCTTTGCTTGTTTTTGATTTTATCAGCAGTCCAAAATTCAGCGATTTTCTTGAGATGTGCATCAATTGAAATACCTTTTGGAATTAATAATTCTTCACTATCAAATGTTGGAGGTAATATTGATGGAGTAGCAAATAAACCACTCACAATCGCGAGTAATATAATAGTAATATGCATGAATTTGTTTAATATGAGATAAACTGACATATCAAAATCATATTGTGAACATGTTTTTATATGATATCGAGTAGAAGAAAAAATAATCACTACATGTTTATATAAATTACTTTTTCCTATAAATATATATTTTACGACGTTATCGACGAGTATACATTAGATTTCGAGCGTTTTACCTACGCATAGTTCATACTTAGTAATATTTTCTTTTTCTTGTCGTGATAAATGATTAATAAAAAAACTTTTACTGTGTACAGGCAGATGCAGAGGTGTGGATGGGATAAAATCAAATGGGAAGATATAGGACAAATTTCTTTTTTATTTATTTTTTGAGTAGGCATTTGATTTGTTATGTTCGAAAGTGCTTACAAGTACTGTAAGAACAAATACAGTATTGTGCCAAGGAGGAACAAACTGATTTCAATAACTGAAATCATCTGAAATCACTTGAAGGTTCGAAAAAAAATAATGTTCAAGAATATCCAGAGATCATGGCTTACGAGAATGATCTTCTCGTATAAAATACTCAGAAAAATCGTGCTTTTAAATCCAACAATTGACTCCTATCATACTGAACGTTTTTAAAACTAGACAGAACTTCCAATTAATTCATAGATCATTGTTGGTCTTCAAGAAAATCGATATAAGATCTCAAAATTTTTTTCAATAAAAGGCAATGTCAATATACAACTTCTGCTCAAACAGAATTATTAAATTCTATAGGCTAGTCCATTTTTTATTGACACTTCTCACTTTCACCCTTAGTTTTGCATTCTTATCATTTTTATCAGTTATTTCGTCAATACATGTACGTCATGTATGTAATTACATAATTCTCTCATCTAATTTCATCATATTGAAACGTATAAATTGCAAATGATTCGAGTTATGCACTCATTCGACAATAAACTTAAATCAAACGAGAAGCATATTAATGGATGAAAACAATTTAAGTATCGAACAAGAACTCTATGAATTGGTTCGCAACAATAGATTAGATGATCTCAATCAATATCTTCATATAAATCCTGAGATTTCCAATCTTCTAACGTCAATAATTCAACAACAAGATGAATACTCTACTCTACTAATGTTAGCTTCTCTCAATGGATATGATGAGGTAGTGCGTCTGTTACTTAGTTATTTTCCTACTGGAATCGAAGTTGAGGGAACTATGCACGATTCTAACGGAAATCTCATTCCACATATAACTGCATTATGGTGTGCTCTAGATCGTGGTCATTTTACCGTGGCACAAATTCTGATTGATTTTGGTGAAGCTGATGTTAATCATGGTTCACATTATCCATTGTTAATCGATGCTTGTATGAAAGGACGACTCGATATTGTACAATTTTTAATTGAGAACGGATATGCTGACGTTAATGAAACGATATCAAATGATGCGAACAAAAACAATAGTCTACTTCTATCTGCCCAAAGTGGATACACTGATATTGTCACTTATCTCCTAGATAAAGGTGCTAACATTGATTATAAAACACATGTTGAGCAAAACACAGCATTGAGTACGGCCGCTAGGGAAGGTCATTTGGCAATAGTACAACTGCTGTGTTTGTCAGGCGCATCTGTTACTGTTAAAAATCGCGATGGAAAAACACCTATAATGTTAGCAGCCGAAAGAGATTCATTTGAAGTAATCGATTTCTTACTCGAATTCATTCCTAATGAGACAAATTTTGATGATCTTGAACTCGTCGCATCCTCATTAATAACTTCCAACAATGTTATCACATTCAATGAACGTCAACGAATGATACGTCTATTGAAAAAATCACTTGAACAACGTGTTTTATTTCATCTACCAAAAACAGTAGCTCAGACAATTGTTGCTTATGATTTTCAAAAAGAATGTGAAACAATTGATGAACTTGATCAGATTCAAAATGATAATGATCGTTTATGTACTGAAGCATTACTTATTTGTGAACGAATCCTCCTCGTTCGAAAGAAAAAACGATTATTTAAACCATTACTTGATCATGGAGACATCCTTGTAGAAACCAACCAATTTGATCGTTCTCTTCATCTCAATCTTCATCTCTTTCATTTACATCAACAAATGGAAATACAATTTCCTCCTGAACGATTTATATGGATATTTTGTAGAATGATTACTGCTCAAATATCAATTCCTGTCGATCAATTCTTGAAAATATGTCATCTTACATCAAAACCTTTACAACAAAAACCAAATGATAAATTTATCAAATATACCTTATATCTAATAGCAATTGCAGCAAAGGTATAGAAACATAGAATTTAGATGTTTTATAGATAAGGATGGAGACTACTAACGAAAATTTTGTGCGATAAGAAATATTACAGTATCAAATGACGATTATTTTAAAGAAAAGAAATAGTATATGAATTATCTATCGAAAATCTTCATTAGTAAAAGAAATTCATGGCTTGCTGGTTGTAATCAATTAAACAACTGTCATAGCCATAGCGAAATATCTCTTTCAATGATAATTAATGTAATTTCATTATGCATTTTGTTGATGTATTTGTTTTCCACATATTGGTGTTTTTATCTATTTAGTTAAGATAGACATGTGGTCTCATGATTAGTTAATAGAATTTGAAAAAATCAAATTTATTATTGAATAGACTTTAAACGAGAATATTATCGTTCCACCTTTACTTCTTCATTAGTATATTTATCAGTTTAGATGAATTTCGATAGATCATCGATTAAATTAATATAGATTCAAAATATTAATATTTCATTACTGTTATTGAATACTGTTTTAGGTTCTTGAACAATCAACAATTAACAATGAAGATCGTCGATCCATCCTTCTATGGATTAGAAATTTATGTCGACAACAATACATAACAACACAAGGAAAAAATTTATTACATCTGAGCGTTGATCACAGAACATGCCTTAATAGTAATTACCGATCAGCTGATATCATTCAAGTACTTTCGTAAGTAATCACAAATTATTAGATTAATTCATCCACAGATACATGATTTTTTTTATCGAAATACAATTTTGTACATGTCGTTTGACTAGTCACTTTTTTCTTTGATAGGTTTCCCAATGTTGGTTCTACTCAACTTCTTCTTGAATATGGACAACAATGGATCGATATAAATGCTAGAGATCAACTTGATAGTAACACTGCTCTACATATTGTTTCTCATAATTTTCCTCAAGATGTTAAAGGAAATATCATGAAAATAATAAAAATGTTACTCAATGTAGGTGTTCACATCGATTATGTTAATTCTCATGGAAAAACACCTCTCGATAAAGCAGATGACACTGATATATGTACTCTTTTACGGTCAAAACAGAATCCTTCACGACTTAAATGTCTTTGTGCACGTCTCATTACTATTGAAGAAGTTAACTATGATCATGTATGGCCTAAGTCAACTGTATTGAATACTTTTATAGAAATGCATAATTGTCTATCGTCAGAAGATAACGATGGTTTTGGTTTATTTGACTAATTAACATATAATGAACTTTTTTTAACAAAAAGATATAGTTCATTGATCTCAAATTGAGTTGAAATTTTTCTATTTTTTATATTCAATAAAAGATATTTATTTATATATTATGGTTATACCAATATAGAGGTGGCGATGTGCTATTTCGCTGTTACATATTTACTGATACATAGTAGCTATCATTTACTAATATCGATTTAATTAAACGAACTTTGATTTTGACAATGATAGTGGTAATCATCATCATACTGAATTGATCATCAAAGAGTATTGGCTGCAATGGTCAGACAAATGATGGTCTTTGGATATATATATATTGTGATATGCTTATTAATGAGTATTCCCTATTAAAAGAATCTATCAATTATATAATTCTCCTTCTTCCATTCGTATACAACGTATTTTTATAATATGTTTGTAAACGGAATATCTTAATAAGAAAGAGAGATGTTCGCACTTTAACCTTTTAAAGATGAGAACGTTTCTTGCAGAATTTTATACTAACAAAATTTTTGCTGAAAATGAACTGTTTTATATTTATTATTCACTATTAAGTATCGAAAAACATAATCTAATTATAATCCAAACTATACCAAAAAAGCCTCTAATAAATGATTTAACAGAAACTAATCTCATATAAAAATCTTTGTATTTACAAATACCGAAGAATCACCATGGCCACATAAGGGACCAACCGTCCCCAAAGGGCTAAAGGTTAAAATTAAACATGTTTTTCTAAATTCTTGTATGCCTGGATATTATAATTTTGCAGTGTAATATATGCAAGTAAATTATAGATGAAAGACGATTCCTTTTTTGATTGTCAGAAATAAAAAAAAAATGTAAAAATTTAACAGCACGTTTCCGTTCTATCTAACACTTACTTTTTGCTAAAATAGTAGCAGATGTGCAGTCAGTTTTGACGCATTTAGATGACGTACAAGAAATGTTTTGAAATCTTTACACAGGATGTAAAACAAACTTTTCTAAATAACATTAGTCGTGATTTTTGTTATTAACAACATTTTATATCAGCTCTTTCTAAGATAAATATAAATATTTCAAAAAAAAGAAAATATAGAACGCTTCTACATTCCTTATATTATATCCATTGAAAAGCATTAAATAACTAAGCGATGTTATGCATCAAAATTTTTCTTTGTTTTATTCTATTTCGAGTAATGATTGCTTCGCCTCAAATCAATCTTCATCTTACAGATTGGGTAAGTGAGAAAAATAATGACGATGATATTGCTTTTCAACATGATTGTCTTCATGTTGCTGCTTCAAATAAAAAAAATCTTGATCTTCATGAAATTATTTCTTATTGTTTAACTGAATTACCATCAAAATGGAATATTCAAGAAAATAATTTTAATCAAAAATTTACTTTTGATGAACTTTACAAACAAAATATCACTAGTCAGCAATTATACATTTGGTCAGCACCAATGGATTTAATTGAACGTTATCAATTCTATTTAAATCAACCTTTTACTTCAAATGAAACACAAGTGTTTTATAATTGTACATTACCAAGATTTGGTCCATTATGTCAATATGAATTGGATATTTATGAACATTATTATTCATCATTAAATGAAATCATTAATAACTTTTATCAACATCATTATGATCCCGTCAATTTGACATGTTATACACATTTAAAATGTAATCGTGGTTCGACATTGTCATGTCTTGATTGGACTGAAATATGTAATGGATACATTGATTGTTTAAATAATGGAGTTGATGAAGAAAATTGTTGGCAAATTGAAATTCATCAATGTGAAAAAGATGAATATCGATGTTCAAATGGACAATGTATACATGAAATATTCTTACATGATAATAGAGACACTTTTGAATGTCTTGATGGATCAGATGAGTATTCAAATGGGCGTGGAACTCCTTTCTACATCGATGATGAACCGACATTTGCTCAAGAAGATGTCATATGTTTCCAAGGAGCCCTAGTGTTCTACGTGAAATATACAACTTCGTGTGTAAATAAACGTAATACTCTACTTAGCCAGATGATGCTGGTGGACGAACCAAGCTCAATAAATAAAATATGCTGGTTAGCATCGAAATGTCATTTTTTGATTGACATGTTTAATAATCCAATATGTGCTCACGTTTGTCGTAATAGAACATGTCAACAAGTAATCAACGAGACTTGTCCGGATATATATTTCATAACAGATGAAGCACTAGCTTTTGGCCATATCTATTTTGCTTATCTCAAGAATGCTACTATACATATTGCTTCTCGGCATCCACCTCAATATATATGTTATAATGATCAGCTTTGTGGTGGATTCTATTCCAATAGTTCATTACTAATCTTCAATAATATGACATGTCGACATCCAGAGGATTTTCCATTGATTTTCTCAAAACCAGGAAGAACCACATGGAAAGATACTTTCGTTAAAGGTTTATATGACAATCTTTATCAATGCAATACAATTATTCATAATCATTCAGCAGTTTGTAATAGTTCGACGATGTATCAATGTATTAATTCATCAAAATGTATCTCAGTACATCGTCTTTGTGATAAAGTAATCGATTGTAATTACAAGGATGATGAACAATGTTCTTTAATTAATGAAACTTGTTTTATAATAACAACATCAGAAAATCTTTTCAAATGTACAAATATCAATATATGTATTTCTTTAAAACGAATCAATGATGGAACATGCGATTGTGGATATGATGAATATGGTCTATGCGAAGATGAAATTACTAATCATGATTATATTAGAAAACATATATCATTTTCAACAATTTGTGATGGTTTTACAGAACTAGCACCTGTCTTGATTGATGGACGAAATGAAACTGATGAAACTAAATGTGAATATTGGATATGCAATAATATTTATACAAGATGTAACGGTTTTTGGAATTGTTTTAATGGAGAAGATGAAATTGATTGTGAGTCATCATTATTATTGAAATGTCCACATAATCATCATATGTGTGTCTCACCCGATACATATCAACTTACGTGTTTATCCATTGAAAAAATTAATGATGGTAATATCGATTGCCTTGGTGCTACTGATGAACCAAACTTGTGCCGATCGAACGGATATCAATTACAACCGAACAATTTTTATTGTAAGAATGATACCATTCGACCTTGTATAGATTCTAGTCGTTTATGTGATAATAAGAAGGATTGTACACAAGGAGATGATGAATATTTTTGTAATCAAACTCAAAATAACGACAAACTTAATTCTTTATGTCGTAACCAGAATAAAATAAACCGAACCAATGTTGAAAAATTCCTTTGCGATCGACTTGATGATACAAAGAAACCACAAATTTTAAATTTTATTATTGATAAATCAGTTCAATCAGTCAAACAGGTAACTAATCAAAATAAGAATACATATTCTTCTGTTTTTTCAAGTACTCATCAATATGAACAACGTTGTCATCGTGGTCTTCCTTTACAAGTATGGTTAAACAATGATAAAAATCTGACTATTAAAACATGTATGTGTCCACCTAGTTTTTATGGTTCACAATGTCAATATCAAAATCAACGAGTTAGTCTTACCATTAAATTTCAAACATATTCTGATTCAAGACGAACATTATTTGCATTGATTATTTTACTTATTGATGACAGTGATCAACGAATAATCCATTCATATGATCAACTTACTTATCTCTATACTCAACACTGTCGAACTAAATTCAATATCTATTTACTTTATTCAACTCGACCAAAACTTCAAACAAGTAATTATTCTATTCATATTGACATTTATGAAAAAATTTCATTTAAATATCGTGGAAGTTTTTTAATCCCAGTTAAATATCCATTTTTACCAATACATCGTATTTCTGTACAATTTAATATTCCACGTACAAGTGATAATATTGAACGTTGTTTCGATCTCCCATGCGTACATGGTCATTGTATTAGATATATGAATGATTTAAAAGATACAAGTTATTGTCAATGTGATCAAGGATGGTCTGGAAAATACTGTACTATTCAATATAAATGCAAATGTTCATCTGATTCCTTATGTATTGGTGTTTCATCAAATAATCGATCAATTTGTATTTGTCCAATTAATAAATGGGGTTCTCGATGTCTTCTTCAAAGTACAATTTGTCAATCTAATCGTAATATGTCATGTCTAAATAATGGTCAATGTATATCTATTAATGAAAATGTTGTATCTAGCAAACAATTTATCTGTAATTGTCAAAATGGTTTTAGTGGAGAAAGATGTGAAATAATTGATAATAAAATAATAATTTCATTTGATAAAAACATTAGTTTACCAGAAACAATACTTGTTCATTTCATTCGAGTGATTGATAATGTTCAACCTGAAAATGGTTCGACATTCAAAACTATTCCTCTCAATCAAAATTCAGTTACTATTCGATGGTCAAGACCATTTCATATTGCCTTTGTTGAACTTTTCATTAATCAATATTATTTAATAAGTGTACAAAAAACTTACAATCAATCGGCAACTATTATTCGTTCAATCAATCCATCAGATCGTTGTAAACATTTAAGTGAAGTTTTAAATGAGACTATTGTTAAATATCATCTTCTTCGTCGAATCAAATATTATCATCTAGTATGTCAAATACAATCATTCTTATCTTGTTTTTATGATGATAATCATTTTTGTTCATGTAATCAATATGTGGCAAATTGTTTTGAATTTAATTCTTCAATAAAACATGATTGTTTTGGTGAAAGTAATTGTGAAAATAATGCCCAATGTTTACAAGATAGACCGACTTGTCCCCAAACATCAATGTGTGTTTGTCCACCATGTTTTTATGGAAAACGATGTCAATTTAGTTCAACTTTATTTGGTCTTTCACTTGATGCTATTTTAGGTTATTATATTAGGCCACATGTCAATATGAAACATCAACCTTCTATTGTTAAAGTAAGTATTGCATTGACAACAATTATGATTATAGTAGGTCTTATCAATGGTGTTTTATCGCTGATTACTTTTATAAATAAAGAACTACATAAAGTTGGTTGTGGTTTATATTTATTTGGATCATCAATTACTACTTTATTCACTATAACTATATTTACAATTAAATTTTTAATACTTATCATTACACAAATGACATACAATACCAATCGATCATTTCTCAAATTTCAATGTCATTCAATTGACTTTTTATTGAGAATTTGTCTTAATATGGATCAATGGTTGAATGCATGTGTTGCGATGGAACGAGCATTTACTGTAATTAAAGGAGTTTATTTTGATAAAAAGAAAAGTAAACAAATAGCTAAATATATTATTATTGTTCTTATCATTCTGAATATAAGTACAATTATTCATGATCCTATCCATCGACGTCTCTTAGATGATGATGATGATGAAAAACGTATTTGGTGTATTATTACTTATTCAGCTAATTTCCAAATATACAATACATTCATTAATATATTTCATTTTTTTGCTCCATTTATTCTCAATGTTATTTCAGCTATCGTGATTATTGTTCTGACTGCTCAACAGCGAACATCTATTGAAAAACGTCAAACTTATCGAACAATATTGCGTGAACAAATTCAACAACATCGTCAATTGCTCATTGCTCCAATTATTTTGATTATTCTTGCAGTTCCACGCTTGATTATTTCTTTTGTTTCAGGTTGTATGAAATCAACTAGTAATGCATGGTTATTTCTTTTCGGATACTTTATTTCATTTATTCCACCTATGCTTACTTTCATTGTATTTGTTATCCCATCGAAATTATATAAACAAGAATTTCAAAAATCTATCAAACGATATCGACAAATGATACGGACCCGAGTCGAGCCTTACGACGGTCGTTTATACTGACGAAACACTATTGTTGTCTACGATATAATCTGTGCCGTAAAACGATCGTATTTTTACGTATACAGCCGTATACATCAACGTTGACTGCCGTGTGATAACGTAAACTACCACATCATAACGCATAATTATTCATCAACAAAAGAAAAAGATCCTAATATACTTATTTGAGACTAGTTCCATTGATTT
The DNA here is from genome assembly GCA_022393335.1 of Macrotrachela quadricornifera. NCBI lineage: Eukaryota > Metazoa > Rotifera > Eurotatoria > Philodinida > Philodinidae > Macrotrachela > Macrotrachela quadricornifera. The sequence continues at coordinate 1,342,598 of JAJEKB010021488.1, read as the reverse complement.
AGATTAAAAAGACCTTATAAAATCCGAAAAATAAACAGAGATCTTTTTTAAAAATCTATTCTGCTGGATATAATGGCCTCTGGTCTTGCGAAAAAGTCTTAAAATACCTATCTATATAGTACTGTTTTGGAATTTTGAAGAAGAAAATATTTTTCTTTTCATATGATGATGAGAATAATGTTGGAAATCTGAAAAAATTTTATGAATTTCTGTGTGCGGTTCTACATTCGATGAGTAATTTGCAACGGACTGAAAGTATTTCTTTCTTTCAGCACATGTTGCAAAATAGTTTTGTACTGAGTATGTCTATGATCGTAATTACTGATTCGTGTAAGACTAATATCTTCATTGCAGGTTCTCAAATAGCTTGGTAATCTGACATAGTGGACGATATCCTGCTGAGATGAACGGGATTCTTTGCATGATACATTGTAAAAATAGAACGAGATAGTTGAGAGGATACAGAATATGGTGAATGATATTAATTGTGGTAGGTCTTTTTTATTTAGTAATATGTTTTGTACAAACTAGCATTTAATTTCGTTTTGTTGTCAAAGATATTATATTTAAATTCTTGTTCTCCATATTGGTATTTCGTGGTTATCATTAGTTCCACTGATCGGTTTTTGACCAATGACATTTTTTATCTCGTCATGGTGAACGGTCTCATCATGCTAGCTTCATACCAATCGAGAAGAAGAACTAGCAGATGTTCTTATTTAGATGACCATTGTGAAAATATTTTTTCCTCAATTCATGTCATTACGCATTCTTACTACCAACAGATTGATACGAAAGTATTTTTAAAAAACCAACATCAGATTCGTGTTTCTCGACCACGATTGCCTTTGGTCAAGTTTTACAGAAAATATTAATTATATATTCTTTCGTTCAGTGTAATGAACAAACGAACACTTGCTAGTTTTTTTTTGTGGCTCCCCGATGCATTATCCTATTTTTAGTAGAGGAAATATATTTACTGCTAGGTGAAAATATTGAACGCCCAGTTAATGTATAGATTCTCAGTAATAAAAATATTTATCAGATTAGATAATTAATATCTAACGTAAGTAAAAATTTTTTTTTACTAACTTAATAAATTTAAATCATAGTTGTAAAAAAAAATCGCTGGGCACAAATCAGTACTATTAAATAATTTCTAATAAGAACTAAGTATACATTTTTTAATAGTGGTATGTTGCATGCATTTTCTGTTTTCGTTTTTCTTCTGTTAGTATTGGAATATTATCATGGTAAAAGTGTATTTCACCTGTATTTTTCGTTTTTGTACCACGTTTAAACGCATAAATTGTTTTTTCAAGATTTTTTTTCGTGCTCCCCATTTTCTAGTAAGTTATCATTTCAACTTATCTTGTTTTTGTATAAGTAGTAGTCATTGAAAGTCCACTTCAAATTTAAGGAGTGAATGTGATTGTAGAGACAAAATGGTTTTTGAAAAAAGGCTTTCACTAACATCCTGAACTCATATTGATACACACACACACACGCTGATATCGGCAGAAGTCTCTGTTAAAATAAAAGTTGTTGAGAATCTATTTTAATTGATTCGTGCGAATAATAGTGCCTGTGTTAATGTTAATCTTCTTTTGAAAAACATTCCTCTTCTCAGACCTCATCAAAATAGAAAATCGAACTGTACGGTTGTTTCAGTTTCTTTAAAGAATATATTTGTAAACATATTATTGGTATGAATATTGTGTTAAAATTTTTGCAACCATCTCCATCAGAGGAGGATATACCACTGGTGAAAAAGAAAAAACGGGCGACCACGAAACTTAAAAGTAGGTGTTTATGCGGTGACGATTTTTTCTATAATTGTAACTATATAGATTAAGGGCTGATGTCTCAATGTCGCCAACATCATTACACTTCAAAAGAGCTGAATTTTTCAAATATATTTTTGCTTGTTTCTTTTCGAAAAGTAAATTGAAAATAAAAAAAATCGACTCATTTAAATTGTAGCAGGAAAGTTTGAGTACATTTTGTTACTGATTTGAACTTCTAGCATTTAAAATGATGAAGAAATCTTTGCTTTGCTTAACATTTAATATATAATATAATGCAGTACTAAAGCTATCTGAGGATTGACCTTTGAGAACGATTAGAAGCATGGTCATAGTATTTCTTAAACATAACAGTCATCCATGACATCTACTCTCATCATATTAAAAATAACTCTAATGACATCCAATTAATGCATATTTTTACAGTGTGTAGGTTGATTGTATATTAGTCATTTACTGATATTTTATCATACACCAATAATGCTCATCTTAGTCTTTCGTTCTCTCAAAAGAAATACTCAGGTGTATTTTCTTTTTCGTTATTCTGTCACTACACGTCACTGCTCTCACCCCCAAATGTACCAGTACTGTTTGTCATATCGGAAACAAAATGACCTTACGGTAAGTATTTAAATTACCCAGTTTGTTTCAATTGCTATAAGTAAACATAGTGTGTGCTACTATTCTTTATTCATATTTTCCTTAGCTTCTATTTAGATTATTTGAAAAACAGTGTCAACGATGAATTCATCATTTCAAACATTTTCCTTACTTATTTTTGTAATGATCATCGTTTTTCTTCGTACTGCTCATACGATCCAGTCAAACAGTGCCGAACAAACAGGTGCAGTAGTTCCCGGTGCTTACATTGTTGAATTCTCTTCTTCTTGGACTAGTTTACAACCGTACAATCAAAACTATGTATGATTACACCACAACTAAACAGACTAAGTTACTTTTTCGTTCTAGCACGAAACGTTTTATCAACAACTGGCCAGCATAAAGACGGCTAGCAAGACAACAACCTACAGGATAATGAATATAATTCCTCGTCAGAATTTCTCTTCTCCGCTCTTCATCGGTACTTCCTTCCAACTCAACAATGAAGAGGATGTGTCTGGTATTGAAACACTTGATTCAGTGTCTGCTATTTGGCCTGTCACTATCTATTCTCCAGTTGCCCCTAGTGTTCCAAGAGTTGTTGATCTCTACAGATTGATTAATCAAACTTGGAATGGTACTAACAAGAATCTCTTTGCTCCTCATGTCATGGGTGGTGTTGATAAATTGCATGCGCAGGGATACACAGGTAAAGGTGTTTTTATTGCCATCATAGATACTGGTGTTGATTACAGGTATGATAGTTATTTGACTATAAATATTAGTATTTATCCAATTAACTATATAGACATCCAGCATTAGGTGGAGGTTTTGGTTTGGGCTACAAGTTTCAGTACGGTTATGACTTTGTTGGTGATGAATATGATGGAACAAACTTGCCTGTTCCTGATCCTGATCCACTCGATTGTAATGGGCATGGGACGCATGTTGCTGGTACTATTGGCGCAAACGATCCGGCATTTAGTGGAGTCGCACCAAATGCCACTCTGGGAATGTATCGAGTTTTTGGATGTAAAGGTGACAACACGAATGATATTGTCATTGCTGCTCTTAGTGCTGCTTATCAAGATGGGGGTAAATATTTTTCTGTATTTTGTTCTTTTCGAGAACTTGTCAACTTTTAAATTTAGCTCAGATTATAAGCGCTTCCCTTAGCGATCCCTCTGGATGGATGCATGCACCAGAGGCAATCCTGATGAACAGAATTGTCAATGCTGGTGTACCTTGTATTGCTTCTGCCGGCAACGATGGAATGTTCGGTAAGAAAAGATTGAAGTTCTGATTAAAAGAAATTACAATTTCATTTTAATAAGGACTCTTTTTGGGTGCGTCAACAGCAAATGGTATTGATGTCACTGCTGTTGGAATGGTTGTTAATATTGATATTCCACGATTCGTATATAAAGGATCCTTTACTGTCAACTTGACACTCAATACAACTTTTCAATATGTATCTGGTAATAGTCCGTTTCCTACAAAGATTTCTGGTTATCAGTTGTATGCTGTGAATCTCAATACAAGTAACCCAGCTGATGCTTGCAATGATTTACCATCCGATACGTCAATGTTGTCGGAGAAAATTGTGTTAATCCATAGAGACATATGCCCCGTGAAAACTCAGATTGATAATGTTCGAAAATTCGGCGCTCAGTATATCATTCTCTACAGCGACGATAATTCCAACAACATTCCAGAGAATTTATATGGAACGACTTTGGTCATGGTCACTGCGGAGCTAGGCGCTGAGTGGATCATGCATTTGAAACAAGGCCAGACGATCAACTTTTACTTTTCAGAAAATGTAACAGTAACTTTCGTCAACATACCAAATAATGTCACCGGTGGTACAATGAGTACAGGCTCGTCATGGTCTCCTACCTATGAGTTGTATGTCAAGCCAGAAGTTTCTGCTCCGGGTGAAAATATTCTCTCGACTTTTCCTTTAAATCTGGGTGGTTATGCAGTACAAACTGGAACATCTATGGCTACACCTTACATTGCAGGTGTCTACGCTTTATACATGAATGCAAAGAGCCCTACAACAGACATTGACTTTAAGAATTTTAAATCAATTCTGGCTACAACAGCAACTCCTCTCTATTTCAATGATGGCAAACAAACCTATCCATACTTGGCTCCTGTCATTCAGCAAGGAGGTGGTTTGGTCAATGCGTTTGCAGCAGTGCATTACAAGACTGTTATTAGTCCGAGCATTTTGGCTCTGAACGATACCACTCATTTCAACAGGACAGTGGAATTTATTATCTCAAACACAGACTCCATATCGATGTCATATACATGCACACATGTAAGTCTTTATGTCTTTAGATCTCTTGTTCAACTAAGTTTTTCTATTCAATATAGCAAGAAGCAGCCACAGTGTACACTCTGAACGTAAACAGTACTAATCTTTCACTATTTCCTCCTGATCGTAGCACTCAATATGCCACAGCAATTATATCGCCTTTTGCTTTGACCATTCCTGGCAAGAGTTTTGCTGTCATAACAGTGACATTCTCGCTCCCTACAATGCTTGATACAAAACGCATTCCAATCTATTCTGGATACATCAACATTCAGAGCAGTAATAACGAAAGTTTTCATTTGCCCTATGCTGGCATTGGGTGTGATATGAAGGAAGTCATGATTACAAGCTTTGACGATATCTCTTTCTCTGTTTCAAATTTACCCAATAGTGGATCAATCAAACCTATTGGGAACAATGAAATATTCAATGTTACACGTCATCAACCAAAGTTCAACTGGCAACTTAACTTTGGATCAGCTCTGTTACGACTTGATGTCCTCGGCAGTGGCAATCAAACTGAGGTTGTCGGAATCAATATTCTTGGCAGTGTTCCGCTTTTTCCTCGACACTATGTTGAGCGATATAGCTTTTCAACGTTTAAACCAGATTCTCTTAGTGTAACTTGGAATGGAACACTTAGTACTGGTGTTCGAGTACCAACAGGTAACTACAGACTGTTATATCGAGTTTTGAAGATTTTTGGAGATCCAAACAACAGCAGCGACTATGAGAGTTGGACAAGTCCTACTTTTGGTATCGTATACTAGTCTAAACTAGTGTTTTTGTCATGTATAATAAATGACAACAAAACGCAAATCAACTCAATAAATTTTATAAACAATATTGCTATTTACTCACTGATTCTAACATGCATTTCGATTTTTCTTTTAAAGTTCTTGTCAATGTAAATTATTATGTACACCAAAAACATCTTTAATTGAGAAATCGTACCACTCGCTTCTATCATTTTTTTCGTATCATCACCATCATAAATATCTTATTGTATCGTTATTCTGTTAGATAGTTTTTGTAAGACGTTAACTGCTGTTCTGTATCATTTTTCTTTATTTTTATCCACGTTATTATTAACATCAATAGATGGTACGCATCGACGCTAACTGTTCCTCAAATGTTATTGTTTGATCTCTTTCCATCTTATTTTTTGTTCCTTTGATCTTCCGTCATAATTGTTGTTTTTTTTTGTTTTCTGCTCATTTGTTTCTTTTTCAATTTTTGCTCAATGTTACATTCTCTTTATTATTCATTAAATTATTTAACTTTATTACATTATTTATTTTTGTAGATGGTTTGCTATAAGACCTCATTCCATAAGGCAGATTTAATTTCTTATTTAGTTAATATTCGGTCTCTGTTATACATAGAGCATGAAGAATATTAACATAAATCCATCGCGAGTCTCATGAGTGTTTTTTTGTATTATGCAAGCTAGAGCAATTAAAAGGACTCGAAAAATGCTTATCTTCATTATTAATTGCATTCCATGTCTTGTGTTTTTGTTTTCTTTACGAAGTATAATTATGATCATATACTGAATAATTACTCGCACTTAGGATGAAAAGAGCGCATTTTTATCAATTATATTGTATTGAACTAATATTCGTTTCAGAGTTAAGTGTCCGTAGGCATTTTTTTGAATAACTTCAAAACAAAGAGAGGGATAAAACTCGAATTTTTTGTACTATTTTTGTAGCACCCAACTTTTGCAGCAAAGCATTATTTTTGAGTTTTGATTTGAAACTTTGCCAATCTAAAAGCTCCAGCCAGTAGCCCAGCTTCCATAAAAAATTTCCGGAATCTTGGATAAAATCTTTTCAAGATATGCAACTATCAAGGTACAGCCCCTTTTTTTATTGATAGTATATATCAGAGACCGTCATGAGTGTCCCGTGCTTCTGCTCACGCCTATGTTAACTTTCACAGAGCTTTACAGAACGCGTGTTTATAGCATCCAAATAGACAGGGGTCACTGAAAATCTTTAGAAAAATTATCTATTCAATAAAGACAGACAGACTATTGTCGCACGCATATACTCGGGACGGGACGTTCATGACGGTCTTTGGTATATCTTGTATACATTTTTTGAAACCTTCGTATCTTGAAGAGACTTTATTCAAAAGTTTTGAAATTTTATATGGAGGTTAGGCTAGTTAAAGTTTTTAGATGGGCAAAGTTTCAGATCAAAACTAAAAAATATAACTCTGCAGTAAAATTTGAGTGCTGTAGAAAAAATTTACTAAAAACTCTACATTTGTTCAGGAACAAGCTAGAGGCACGAACTCTTTTTTAGTAGACATAGCTCACTACGTTCTACAAGATGCGCAAGATTCTGAGTCAAAAGCGAATGGACACATGGGAATGTTACTTTCTTAGTTAGTACATTCTGAAACAAGAAAATAAAAATAAGAATATACAAGATTTACAATTTCTATCGTTGATTGTTTAATTATTTCTGTCTCATTAGTTTTCTTAGAATTATAATCAGATGGACTATTATATCATTGATTTCTGGTATATTTGCAATGCTTCAATTAAAATATATCGCTGAAAACGATTCACGATTGTTCTTTTTTAAATTTACTACAGACTAGACTGGTTAATGTTTTTATAATTTATTCACTCTATGTGTTGTCTATATTTTATTTCAAGGTTTATTAAAGATTTATTTATCTTCAAACAAAATTGTTTTTGAGACAAAGAAAGTTTTTATTGAACGAGAAAAAAAAATTAAACTAAAGTATAGAAAAGTAAAATAGTTGAAAGTGTTGGGTGCAAGACGCTTTTCAAAATAGAATCTGAAGAATGTTTGCGTGTTTTTCTTTTAAATTTACGCAACTTCGCCGTAGAAACTTTGAAATGTTAGTGATGAACACGTTTTAACATGTTAAAATGTCATTTTCACGATTAACTTATCTATATGGTATGGTGAAAGCGAACAGATATATCAACAACTATTATTAAAAGCGTTACTGTTACTTACTTGACTAAGCAGAAAAGAAACAAAAATGGGTAATGCATGTTGTACGAATGCCAAGGCTGCTGGTCTATCATTGGCCGTTGTGCAAACACAAAACGTAGATACAACAGAAATACCCTATGGCTATGTATTCGTTTATCCGGGTAAATTTTACATTCAAAAAAACTAAAAGATCCAATAGATGCACAGAAACTCGATTATGAAACTTCTCTTTCCTTCGCGGTTATAGTTAAGATAAGAAAATCATTTCCATTGGGATACGAAATATGCTAGCTATCATACTTAACTAATTCGATGATTGACTATTGCTCATAGTATATATCGAGTGAAAACTAAAACGATTCTTCTATCTAGTTTGACAAAAATGTGTCCTTCGAAAAGAATGAGATTTGGAGTGAATATGATATTCTAAAACATAGTATATGTTTCTATATTTTGATTCTTCTAGGTATTTTAAAACCAAATAAAATGTATACAAGTCCGATCCTTTCAATTCATACCTATCGTCACTCTTCAAAAAAAAACTGAAATTGGTCATATAGCAACACAGATTTCAAATAAGAAGATTGTCTATCAACAGACTGATTCTCAAACTCTATCAAGAGAAGAACATCTATCGTCGGATGAAACAGTTATTATGATACCAATTGAATATGTCATCAGTATCTACTATACATCTGACGTTAGGAAGAGTGTTAAAGTAGGTGATCATTCACATCTCGTTCCTGTAGTTGATGCAGGAGGATGTTGTAGTAGCTGTTGTGATATTGCTTCAGAGCCAGAACGTTTTACTGAAATTTTTGAAGAGAAAAATGCACAACGAGGCGTTACAATACATCTACAATATTCAAAGTACAGTTATCTAGATACAATATCAAATATACGTATTCTTCCTGAATCAGATCGTGCACTGTTCTATAAGAATCAATTTCAATCAAATACAGAACTAACTTTTTATCTAGTTCGAAATGGAGAATACGATTCAGCTAATTTTGAACAGATGAAAATGCAAGCTGAAAATCTTTGTCGTGTTATCATGCAGTTAAAAGCAATAAATGGTGGCGTTGCTGGTAGTAACAACAATCCTTCTACAAAGGAGAACACGGCAGTTTCTGCTACTACTCCCTCTATATACTATCCAAATCCACAAGAACTTCAACAAATGATGATTCAACCATACTGTGGTATCTTTGGTGATTTACATCAAGAACGTTTACATTCGATTCAAACACGACAAGATTTTGGAACACATGCACCAGTACCAATAACAACAGCAGCCGTAGCAACAATTACAATGCCATCAAAAAAGAGAGTACTAGTAGACAACGATGACAAGTTTTAAGGAGACAAAAAACTTAAACAAAAATTTGATTTTGTATTTTTTCTATTTAAATATAATAAAGTTTTACATGGAAATATTGTTACACAAATTAATCAAGTAATTCAATGTGAAAAAAAACAAATTCTGTTATCAAGAGAAGTAAATAATGAAAAGGATCTTAATATTTTTTCATTTGATACTTTGTATTAGTTTTCAAGAAAGTAAATTTACTTTTAATAGATTCAGAAGAGTCTGATAAGTGGACATCATGAGTAATTTGAATTTCTTCAATTCTTCAATTATTTATCAATAAATAATCCTTGATTTTATTCATCCGTTTAAGTTTGTGCGAAGTATCCAGAACAGCCACAGCTGTGCCCATCGTTTCAGATATCTTAAAGATAGACTCGCATTCACATTCTCGTTGAAACCTAGTGCATACATTGATAAATAGAAACGTTAGAGTGTCGATAATAATTTAAGTTCTGCTATGGTTCAATATTGCTATCTGAGAGCACTCATATGTGCGACTGCCAATTGTAGATGAAAGTAACACACGGAAAATTAATGTTTTATTTATTTCTCAACGTAAATAATTCATTCGATATTGTTTCGAAGAAAAAAATACTTCTTTATTACTGATACGTTCTATATTTCTTATCTTCTGATGTTATCTGCCGTTCGGGATCTTCTTTTGATGAATTTAATGCTTAGTTACTCAATCAATGATACTTCTTCTTTCTTTTGTTTTTTTATTGAGATTTGTGTATGTTCTTTAACATTTCATTGTTTCTCTTTCTTTTTGTGTTCTTCATTTTTCAATTTTTATTCTTCTCTGCTTTATAACGTGCATGCACTTACATCGTCATTTGACGAAACGATATGTTGCAGAGAGAAAACATGCGTACGTTTGCATATCTTTCTATAGTATTTTGTATTTTTATGCGTCATTCATATTCGTATATGCATTTTATCTAGTTTTCATTCGAGTAGAATCTTTTTATAAAAAGTATTTAAGAAGAAAAAAAATAGAGAAAAGAAACTATTTCTTAGTGTCAAAAACTCGAGAAAAATGATTTAATTACACGATTTCTTGAACGATTTCAATCTGCACTATGATCAAAAGCATAAATTTCATCTTTTACATCTAAAGTTGATTTTGACTTTTTCTAGGATCTCTACATAAACTGCTATGGTGATAATTATATCATGATTTATATTTTTACCAATATTACTTGCTTTATGTCTAATAAAAGTAATTAGATGAATAATAATAGATTCTTTTTTGATATTATTAAGATGAAAAGAGAAAATATAGTAGTTTTGCTTGTTTTATATGATGATCAGGGTTGCCAAGTCGTAATTTTAGAAATCAAGAGTTTCAAAAAAAAATTGGAAGTTTTTCAGAAATTTCTTTCTAAATCAGGAAGCTTTCTTTCAAAGTTCAACAGCCATTTCAGTGTATCAAATTCAATCTTTGGCTGATCGCAGAGATACAACAAGGTTTCTACTTTACATATCGAAGTAATGATGAAAAAGTTTGCTATAAATAAATTAAAACTACAAGAAATGATAATTTTATAATATTTATTTCATGAATAACCTATAACGCATAATTATCCATACAAATGTCAAAGTATATTGTGTTGGAATAGAAAGTGCTAAAAGTATAATTTTTTCATTGATAGATAGAGCACAGCTGGTGTTTTAGAACGCATATTGATATTATAATTGAAGATGTAATTTACAGTATCAAATTTCACGTTTCTTTCAAGCACTGACATTGACTTATTATCATGGTAAATTACTTTATGCTTTGTCTTGTATTAATTTGCAGGATGTTGACTAAGATAACAGAAAATGAAATTAAACTTCACAAGAAAAGTACGAGAATTTTAAGCCTTCTGAAAATCGTCTTCCGGTCTTTCTGTGTATTCAGAGTTCCTACCAATCAGTGTCAAAGTATACTCAGGTAAGCAAAATATAAATCAATTTCAGTGTTTGAAAGAAACTTGAGATTTGATATTGTAAACTACACTTTCAATTACAAAAGTAAGCGGCTCTTGTAAATCTACAGAAAAGCTCAGCATAGTCCCTTTAGGACCAAAATGTGGAACTCACATATCGTCCTCAGCTTAATTGTGCTACTATAAGAAACGTAAACTAATATCTAATAGGCAATTGTTACTCTGAGAATAGCTGATCGTCGAAGAAATGATCTTCTCATTTAATATTCAGATATCAAACACACATTTTACCTTTAAATGCAATTAATATAAATAATGCTTAAAATGTGTAATGAACAGTTGTACTCAGTTAAATAAACGTAGTGACTCTATTTATTATGTCACGCCTATCTGAAATAGACAGTTGCCAATAATGAATGAGTACCAAAGACTGTCGACTTAAAATTTAAACTCATTAATTTTGTTCAAAAATATATGCAACATTCACAAAACCATAATGGTGATGGTCAACAGTCGATATCGTTATTTTGACAAGATATTCGTTAACGTTAAAGTTGGAATTATCTAAAAATTCTGTATTTGCTATGGTCATTGCATATATCATCTGGTAGATGTGCTGTTGGGCAATTTTTGTTTTTTTCTTGAAAAAAAAAAAAATTTGACATTTGCTTGCTGTGAAATGAAAGCTTAACCAATAACCGTATTTATCACATACGTGAAATTTAATTCAAATCCAATAGTGAAATTTGGGAAGCCATTTGTTAGTGTCCCAGAATTTTTTCTGAGGACTACGGTTCATTTTAAAAAAAAAATTTATAGATGAAAAACTTCTAAAAACAAAAAACAATCCAAAAAACGGTTGTGATCAATCACATGATATCGATAAGAAAATAAAGAGAAGGAAGGAAGCATGAAATGAAATAATTCATTACACCTACAGTTTAAAAAAAAATTACTATAAGTTTCAAAGGTTTTTTTCTTAATCTTCCTTTAAAACTAACTCTAACTATGTGAAGAAAAAAAGTCAACTATATTAAGATTAAAAACCATCTTCTTCATCATTATCGGGTGATAATAAACATTTTCCCATCTTTGTTGATTAACAAGAGGACCCAATGAATTTAATGTTTAAGTTAGATATTAATTTGTTATGATTTACATACAGTTTTCGTTAATCTCGACGCTCTCACAAGGGAGCATTCCAAGGTGTCCAATCGCTTTTGACTTAGAATCTTGCAGACCGTAGTGAGCTAGGTCTCCAATAACAAGAGTTCGTGCCTCTAACATGTTCTTGTCGAGATATAGAGCTTTTAGTAAATTTTCTCTACAGCACGCAACTTTTGCAGCAAAGCTACATTATTTAGTTTTGATCATAAACTTTGCCAACCTAAAATCCTCAGCTAGCTGCCTAGCTTCCATAAAAAATTTCAGAAATATTGGACAAAATCTTTTCAATATATGCAACTATCAAGGTACAGTTCCTTTTTCATAGATAGTATATATCAGAGACCATCATGAGTGTCCCGTGCTTCTGCTCACGCCTATGTTAACTTTCACAGAGCTTTATAGAGCGCGTGTTTATAGCATCCAAATAGACAGGGGTCACTGAAAATCTTTGGAAAAATGATCTGTTAAATAAAGACAGACAGAATATCGTCGCGCACGTATGTTCACGCCTATGCTCGGGACAGAACGGGAAAGTTTTTATATGGGCAAAGTTTCAGATCAAAACTCAAAAATATAACGCTGCTGTAAAATTTGAGTGCTGTAGAAAAAATTTACTAAAAATTCTACATTTTGTCAGGAACATGCTAGAGGCACGAACTCTTTTTTAGTAGACATAGCTCACTACGATCTACAAGATGCGCAAAATTCTGAGTCGAAAGCGAATGGGCACATGGGAATGTTACTTTCTCAGTTAGTACATTCTGAAACAAGAAAATAAAAATAAGAATATACAAGATTTACAATTTCTATCGTTGATTATTTAATTGTTTCTGTCTCATTAGTTTTCTTAGAATTATAATCAAATGGACTATTATATCATTGATTTCTGGTATATTTGCAATGCTTCAATTAAAATATATTGCTGAAAACGATTCACGATTGTTCTTTTTTAAATTTACCATAGACTAGACTGGGTAATGTTTTTATAATTTATTCTCTATATGTGTTGTCTATATTTTATTTCAAGGTTTATTAAAGATTTATTTATCTTCAAACAAAATAAAACTTCTAAACAAAATTGTCCTTGAGACGAAGAAAGTTTTTCTTAACAAGAAAAAGAAAATAAACTAAAGCATACAAGAGTAAAATAGTTGGAGGTGTTGGGTGCAAGACGTTTTTCAAAATAGAATATGAAGAATGTTTGCTTGTTTTTTTCTTTATTTACCCAATTTTGCAGTAAAAACCTTGAAATGTTACTGATAAACACATTTTAACATATTAAAACGTCATTTTCATCGTTAACTTATCTATATGGTAGAGTGAAAGCAAGCAAGTATATCAACAGCCATTATTAAAAGTGTTACTATTATTTACTCGACTAAATAGAAAAGAAACGAAAATGGGTAGCGGATGTTGTAAGAATACTAAGGTTGCCGATCTATCATTGGCTGTTGTGCAAACACAAAACGTAGATGCAACAGAAATACCCTATGGCTATGTGTTCATTTATCCGGGTAAATCACACATTCAAGAAAACTAAAAGTTCCAATACATGCAAAGATACTCGATTATGAAACTTCTCTTTGCTTCAGAGTTATAGTCAAGATAAGAAAATTATTTTCATTCGGATACGAAATATGTTAGCTTCCGTACTTAACCAACTAGATGATCGTTTATTGTTGATGGTATATATCGAGCGAAAAGTAAAATGACTTTTCTGTCTAGTTGGACAGAAATGTGTCCTTTGAAAAGAGTGAGACTTGGAGCGGATAGAATATTCTAAAACATAGTATGTTTTTCTATATTTTAATTTTGCTAGGTATTTTAACATCGAATCAGACGTATACATGTCCGATCCTTTCAATTCATACCTATCGTCATTCTTCAAAAAAAACTGAAGTTGGTCATATGGCAACACAGATTTCAAATAGGAGGATTGCCAGTCAACAGAATGATTCTCAAACTCTATCAAGAGAAGAACATCTATCGTCGGATGAAACAGTTATTATGATACCAGTTGAAGATGTCATCAATATCTACTATACATCTGACGTTAAGAGCAGCGTTAAAGCAGAAGAACATTCACATCTTGTTCCTGTAGTTGATAGAGGAGGATGTTGTGGTAGCTGCTGTGATATTGGTTCAGAGCCACAACGTCGAACCGGAATTGTTGAAAAGAAAAATGCACAACGCGGCGTTACAATTCATCTTAAATATTCAAAATACAGTTATCTAGATACAATATCAAATATACGTATTCTTCCTGAATCGGATCGTACACAATTCTATAAGAATCAATTTCAATCAAATACAGAATTAAATTTTTATCTAGTTCGAAATGGAGAATACGATTCAGCTAATTTTGAACAGAAAAAAATGCATGCTGAAAATCTTTGTCGTGTTATCATGCAGCTAAAAGGAATAAATGGTGGTGTTACTACTGGTAGTGGCATCAAATCTCCTACAAACGAAAACATGGCAGTTTCTGCTACTACTTCATCTATATCCTATCCAAGCCCACAAGAACTTCAACAAATACTGAATCAATCATATTGTGGAATCTTTGGTGATTCATATCAAGAACGTTTACATTCAATTCAAACACAACAAGATTTTGGAACACATGCACCAGTACCAATAACAACAACAACTGTAGCAACAATTGCAATGCCACCAATAAACAGAATACGAACAGGAAATGATGACAAGTTTTAAGAAGACAAAAACTGAAACAAAAACTTGACTTTGTATTTTTGATTGTTTTTTTATCTTTTCTCTTTAAAAATAATAAAGTTTTATATGGAAATATTATTATACAAATTAATCAAGTAATTCTGTGTAAAAAACAAATTCTGCTATCAAGAGAAGTAAATAATAAAAAGGATCTTAGTTTGGATTAATATTTTTAATTTGATACTTCGTATTAATTTTCAAGGAAAATAATTTTATTTTTCATAAGCTCGAAAGAGTTGTGTAACAGGACACGATAAACAAGATAAGAAATTTCCAAGTAGAGAAATAAAATCCCTAGCAGGGAAAGAATTTTTCCAGTGAGGGAAAAAATGTCTTAACTCATAGTTTTCGTTTGATTTACTGTTTTCTATTAGTTTCCAACAAAGTAAATTTTGCTTTTAATAAATTTAGAAGAGTCTTATAAGTGGACATCACGGATAATTTGAATTTCTACAATTCCTCAATTATTTATCAATAAATGATCCTTGATTTTATTCATTCGGTATTGTTTCAAAGAAAAAATACATTTTTACTACTGAGACATTCTATAGTTTTCATCTTCTGATGTTATCTACCGATGGTGATCGTTTTTTGATGATATGCGTGTGTATGATTCGTCGAATCTATCTTCCATACTTTGAACTTTTGATGAATTAAATGCTTAGTTATTCAATCAATGATACTCTCTCCTTCTTTTGTTTTTTTATTAATATTTGTATCTGTACTTTAACACTTCATTGTTTCATTTTATTTTTGTGCTCTTTATTTTTTTAATTTTTATTCTTCTCTGCTTTATAATGTGTATGCACTCATATTTTCATTTGGCGAGACGATATGTTGCAGCAAGAGAAGACATACATATCTTCACATATCTTTCTACAGTATTTTGCATTTTTATGCGTCATTCATATTCGTATATGCATTTTATCTAGTTTTCATTCGAGTAGAATCTTTTTATAAAAAGTATTTAAGAGAACCACCCCTTTCCCAGACTGAAAATTTTTTTTATATTTATATTTTTAAAGGTGCATCTAGATGTCCTCTAGCCATGCTATAAAATTTATAACTATTTGAAGTCAATAAGTACTTGAAAAATCGAAATTTTGAAAGAGTACATCTGGAAAAGAATGTATGTGTTTCAAGTGAAATCTCGTTTTTATTATTTTTTGCATGGTCAAATATTGCTCGAGAAAGCACAACCTTCAATGATTCAACTGAAAAAAAAATTTTTGTATGATTCTTCAGAATTTTGCATTTTTCTCGAAACTAGTTTTCTGGGTGACAAATACAAGTTTTCTCCCTTTTTCTCGACGATCTTAAGTCCGGTCGCGCTGAAAATTGTTTTTGGTGATATTTCAACTGATTTGTGGGAGTATACTTTTGTTTTTGACGAGGTTTTCAGTATTTTGGCTCTTCTGCGTGAGTATTAGGAATCTTCTCAAGGAAAGAAGCATATCTCTAGTTGGACTCTGTTACATGGTGGACAAATCGAAAAATTTAAAATCAGAAATATAATATATAACGAATTAAATCATACTGCTTACGTGGACGAGGAACAAGCGTGTTTTTCGTCACTATTATCTTCGGTTATATATGTGCATTATTCATGAGATGACTAATTACTTATTTACAGTGTTTTATCCAGCGGAGGGGGGGGGACATTTTTGCCCTTCCGGAGGTTACATTTGCCCCCACCCCCACGGAATTCAGAAAAATTACACTTTTTTCGCTTAAAACTCTACGTTTGCTCTCCCGGAAGAGAGGTTTTTGCCATCCGGCAATTAGTTTTGCACCTTCAGATCAGTGGCGGATCCAGCAGTAGGCGATCCGGCGACCGCCACCCCCTCGCGCGATTTTTTTCCCTTTTTTCCTCAGCAAAAACGAGAAAAAAAGGGACCTTATTGCCTCAAATAGGTCTTGAAAACCATTTTTTGATCATGACCGCCACCCCCTCACACAAACCGCCATCCCCTCACTGATTTTCTGGATCCGCCACTGCTTCAGATGAGAAAAGTTGGATAAAACACTGCTTATTTATATAATTGACAATACGACTACTGCAGTAATTGGTAATAATAAAATAAAATTTCGCTAAAATCGCTGCGATAATAATTAAAAAAATCAAAAAGGCGTTCGAATATCACGTCAAATACTGTCCTGACTTTTCAGACAATATGATCAGCCTGGAACTTCTATTACTTAAAATTATTGTAAATTTTTAAGAAATCTCTTCTATGGCTATTAATCACCATGGGATGAAAATCTTACTTATCTCGATCTTTTTCATATTTAAAGCAGTTTGATCCTGATACTCTGTTCTTCAATAAGTTTTAAGCAGAAAATATAATTTACACAAAATGAAAGAGATTTTAGAAAAAAATGTCTTGTTTACAAATGAATTATTTATCAATAAAAGTAAAAATGAAGTTCAATGTCTGTTAATCCATGTATTTAGTCCTTGTTCATCTCCATAAAAAACAAAGTTTCCATTTAATTTTGATAGATAATTTTTTAGTTGAATTCGATCATTTCTATAGACAAGTGACAAAGGAATACTACTCAAATTTGATAGTTTAGGTAATTGATTAAATAACATGGGTATGAGATTCCATTCACTAATCTCACAATTGAATTGTTCAAGGTTAGAAAATATTTTGCAAATATCTTCTACTTTCACCAAACAAATAGTATTCCCATGAATTTCTAATTTTGTTATC
This sequence comes from Macrotrachela quadricornifera, assembly GCA_022393335.1. Classification (NCBI taxonomy): domain Eukaryota; kingdom Metazoa; phylum Rotifera; class Eurotatoria; order Philodinida; family Philodinidae; genus Macrotrachela; species Macrotrachela quadricornifera. The sequence goes on along the minus strand of JAJEKB010021488.1, from coordinate 1,324,963 downwards.
ATTTTATTAAAATATTCACATAATTCAGCATTATTAAATGTTTTGATCAAATCCCTGTTATAGATTGACATTGATGATAGGTACTGCGATTTTTTAAATATTTCTAATAGTATTAATTCAATTTGAATTCCATTCACTCTTTCGATCTGCAAATGTTTTATCTTGGATAAATTAACATTTTTCTTCAAATATTTCATCAGATTTGTTACATCGAGAGAACTAATATCTTTTATATTCAATCCAGATGTTGTTGTTGTCAACCTTAATCTTTCTACATTTGAAAAAGTTATATCAGAGTATTTTAATATTGGACTTAAACATAAAGTTAATTCTTTAACACTATCAAATAATTTTGATTTATCAATCGATGTATTATTATTATAAAATAACTGTGTATCATATGTGAATGTAAATTTTTTTTTAAAGTAAGGTATAGTAAAAATATATACTTTAGTACCTATTATTTCATAAGCAGTATACCAATGATGTTGTTTAATCCAAAAATCATTCTGAAATTGTTCGAGTTTATTATGAATACTATTTATTTCTTTAACGCTTAAATTAAGCTCAAAATTAAATTTGAATACCTTTAAATGAGGTAATAATGATAAAATTAAATTTTGCCAACGATTAGCATTAATTATTCCAATATTGGGACAATCGATTGATAATGCTAATATTTCCAATTTTGAAGTTTGTTTGAATAACCTATCAATATCATCAAAATTCATACCAGATACAGCATTTAAACGAAATTGAATTAAAGAATTAGCTGGTGTATAAATTCTTTTATAATTTTGATCCATGACATCAGAACTTCCTCTAAAAAATTCGATATTGAAATATTTCAAATTCGGTGCAAACTTGAATAATATATTAATTTGATCTTCATAACAAAGATACATTGTTAAATGTGTGATTGATGTTGATTCCAGCGTAGATAGAGGACGTGTAAAGAAATCTCGTAGAGTTAATTTTCTTATGTTTTTTAATCTTGGCAATGCTGTTACGATTGTGGTTATGATGAACCCAAATGAATGACAATGAAAATAATGCAGTTCAGATAATGATGTTAACATCAATGCTACTCGTTCCATTTCGTTTTTTTCGATTTCAATCAAAGTTAATGATCGAATATTAGGAAATTCATTCAATGAAAATAATGAAAGAAAACTATTGATTTCACCACATGTATCATTATCATTCGATAATTTTAATGAAACAATTTTACTTTTGATTTCTGGATTTGCTACCATTCGATCACAGAATTGATCAAATATTGATTTTTTAATATGTTGAAAATTCAAACACAATGGAATATTTGTGATCAATCTTTGAAAACGATGGTTCAATCCATCAAAAGCATTGAATAAATCTGGCGTAGTAAGATATTGAAAACAGATGATGAAAATTTCATTTGGTAAGGACTCAAACTTCATTGCCGTGAACATTTTATTTTTCGTATAAAAGAAGAGAAAAAATGAAATTGCTTTCTCATTCTATCGACATCAATTTCTAAAGAGGTGAGATTTTTACTTTTAGAAGTTGGAAAGAAAAACATCCGTGAGAATTCCCTTTGCAAATGTTTGTTTAATAAATCATAATATAGGGAGAAACATTATTTGAGCGTATGACTATCAAAGATGAATACATATATACTTGTAACGATTTTGAGTCATCTTATTTTATTTCTCTCCTGTGCATTAAATAGAAAAAACCCTGTTTTTTTTACAAAAGAATTATTAATAAATGAAGTTTAATATCTGTTAATTCATATATTTAATTGAATAATTTTGAGTTAAAGCAGTAGAAATTAATTTATAAATTATTAAGTATAAAACTGCTACTAAGAACATGATAGATTTGAACAAAAATCATAATTTTATTCAAGTTTTCGATAAGAATCTCTTATCATCATCAGGAACATAGAAAAATGAGATTCACACTATAAATACGACCATATTTATTAGAAGAAAACAAGAGAATAAAAGAAAGAGATAAACGATATTAATAATTCGAACTATTAAGTTTGAGGGTTGGGGGGGAGGTGGGTGAGTAGAAATAGTGGCATTCCACGACAATACACTCTAAAAAAATAGAAGCTTTACCAACCCCCAAAAAAGGTTCGGCAAAGCTCCTATTTTTTTTAGAGTGCATTAACTCATAAACAATGATGCTATTTCTTTCTCAAAGTTATATTCTGATGAAATTACGATTTTTTATACAGATCATATGCTAATTATTGCAAATCCATGCATCATTGCCTATCATCTTTAACATCCTAAAAGTAAATCTTAATTCGCATCAGAATCAGCATTCAAATTCTTTAAAACGTTCCAAAACAAGTTCAAGTTAGTCAAGTTTCGACAAACACTTTAAAGTATACTAAACTTTTGTAGAAGTATGGACATTATATTATCTTGTTTTATTAAATTGCTAATGTTTGCAGTGAGGAAGTGTCTGTAATGGGGGAGAGATGAGAGCCGCCAAACTTCGACTTAAAACTTATACTCACATTTTTCATAAATGAGTTCCACAAAAAATGCAGGATTTTTGTATATTTTTTCTATAGCTTTGAGTGAATTTCAATCCAATAACTCTGTTGGAACATTTTTTCATGTATCTCTCTGATCAAAAATAATTTTACAGTATTTCTAATAAATCATCACCATAAATAAACATTTCAGAAAAAATAATTATGCATTCGGAAAGCCCAAACAATTCTATATATAAACATTTTGAATTGCAATTCTTTGTAAAAATTATATCTATGTAATTTAAAGGCATCCTCATCTTCAGATTCCTAGGAAATGAATTTTTTCATCCTTTTCCGTTCGATTTTTTATCGTATTTTGTGTGTTGTTTTGTTCATTTTTTCAAGTTCATTTTCAATATAGAAACACGTTATAAAAAAAAAAGTAAGTACATATTTTGAAACCGAGTGAAACGCTCTATCACCCTCTATATTCATCAGTTTTAACATGTCGCTTATCTGATGCATTACTCTTTATTTCATTTTTAATAAACAAATGAAAGTTAAATTGAATATATATAGGGTTGTAGAGTACTAGGCGCGCTATTCGAATATTACAACTACCTTTTTCAAAGTGTTCATTTATAATGATGATTTATTAGAAATACTGTGTAAAACTATTTTTGACCAAGGGGATATATAGTTTTGTAGAGCTCGACGAACTCTATCAAACCATGTAAAAATATTCAAGAAAAACATTTGACTGTATTTTGGAATTCTTGTCATTTTACTTTTTCATCGCAAAAGAAGTATCAAATTGCTGAATGCTTCTTAAATTTGATATTAAAAAATTTTCATAACTCTTACTATTCAGTGTCAATAAATTCCATTTTTGACGATTGGGAACAATAATGCGGGTGATAGGGGAAATTTTGATTCTAGATAAAATAGATGCACTGAGACTATTAATAAGCTGCCATGGTAATGAAGAGAAAAGCTTGAATTGTTGATGGATTTCTTATCAACGCACGTTATGCTCTACTCTAAAACTACATGTTCTTCTGTGTGCTCAGCCGCCTTTCGACTATACTTCGCTACTGATTGCTGCTACTATTATTAGTCTTTTAATCTGTTCCACTAGATTATCTATAAACGTACACTCGGGATTGTGTCCATATGTTTCTCCAGTAAAAAAGAAAGAAGTGTAATTAGACTGTTCATTCAATACGCCTTATTTGTCACGTTATTCAACAAGAAGAAAAAAGAAAAAAAAATGTTTGTTTTCTTCGGTCGTCATTGCTGAGAATTTTTTTTTATTTATTTGTTTCAACATGGTTGCTTCTCTGTATGATGTGAATTCGAGAAAGAAAAGAAAAAAGAAATTAAAAGCCTTTACTTCTGTTGTAGAGTAAAAGTGCATTTTTTTTCAAAAAGAGTCAATTAAAAAACGTATACAGCTATATTTTAACCGCATCGAAAAATATTCCTGTTAGATGTGAGTAAATTTAGCTGAAGTATTAAACCATGCGCAAAAATGAGAATTGAATACGAAAAAAAAAAAGTATGTACGCGTTCTTTTTCTTTTCCGAAAGTGTGAAAGCGACAAGAAAGATTGACAAAGCATGACTAATACAATCCTTACAGTAAAAAATCTTTTTTTCATAAAAACACACGAAGTAAAGCCTTAAATTTTTGCTTCTCGCGTAACTAGGTTTAAAAAAACAATTTTATGTTTGGGAAAATGCGAACGCGTAGTCATCGAGAAAATCCGAAACGTGCAAATTACATAGGAAGAACTGCGAGAAGCATCGAGAATTTTTAACACATACTTTTTTCGCTCTACTTTGAGTCTTGAAAAGGCCGAGTTGTTAGAAATATTCAGACGGTTTTTACTGAAAAATTAAGGTGGTAGAGGATCGCAAAGTATTATGTTTATGAAAAATCCGAAAGAAGCGCAAAGTTTAATATTTTTCAAATAAGATTGATTTACTGTGCTTGATCTTTCCAAATACTTTATTGCTGCAGATAATGCGCCACCGTATATTGTAAGTTTTTTTTATACAGACACAATGAATTAAGTAATGGCATAGAAAGAGCTATAGTTTTCCTAGATAATTCAAAATACGATTTTTTCATATTTGTTTTAAAATTCGTTCCTAGTTCGAAACACATTAGTACCCCTTTTCTCATAACTCAGCTTGTTCTTGCAGATTACCAACTAAATATTAGCACAAAAAATGGGACAGTGTTCGTCTGCAACCTCGACAACAATACCGGCTACGACCATTATAGCTACAAAAACAAAAGAGGCTCATCCTGATGTTGCTACTACTGTTACTCCAAGTTTGCCCAAGTCTAAACACGTAATGCTTTCGTATCAATGGGCAAATCAAGAATTGGTAAAAAATGTATACACATTCTTGCTGTCAAAAAATTTAGCAATTTGGATGGATATTAACGGTGGAATGACCGCAAACATCTATCAATGGTAAGGTTAAAGTGGTTAATTTTCTATCAACCTGGGTATCTTTTTCCATTTTGTACTCTATTATGAATAGTATGGCCGATGGTGTAGAAAATGCAAATGTTGTCGTATGTTTTTTAACACAAAAGTATCAAAATTCAGAAAATTGTCAACAAGAGTTGCAATATACAAGAACTAAAAACATTCCAATAATACCAGTTCGACTTGAAAGAGATTGGAAACCAACTGGATGGTTAGGTAATACTTTGCGGATGTAGAACAGAGTTGATGTCTAAGAAGCTATTGCAACCGGCCAACTCTCTCTTATCTTTAGGCTTGATCACTGCTGGATTACTCTGGGTAGATTTCCGTGGCTGTAATTCAACCAATTATTCAGAATATGCAGAGCTGCTTTACCAACAAATTCAAACAATTTTACACTCTTCAACTTCAAAGGCAGCTGGCACAAATTCAGAATCAAATACTGATGTATCCCCATCTCATCAACTATCAATTGCGATGAAACAATCTGAACCAGAATCTCTTTTCTTACAAACACAATCTAGTGAGTACTTAGTTTAAGTTTCTTTTTGGTTTTAGCAAAAGTATATACACAGCGTAATCATCGCAAAATTCTACATCATCTAACCGTTTGTATTGCAAAATGGTACGGAAGTTTTAACAGCTGAATAAAAAGCTAGTTGAAAAATTGATGCATCAAGCTGCAAATCACATGCTTCTTTTCGCACGACTATTAAGATCGGTGAAAATGGTTCTGTGACAAGTTTTGGGAGATTCAGATACCGAAAGCCTTCTGAAATAGATCTAGAATTCATAATTAATTGATCCCATAAATTTATAGTGTCAGCAAAATGACCAGCAAAAGCATTCCTACAAAATCTGACAAAATATTTTTGAAGCAACATTGTTTTTAGAAAAATCAGTGAAATGACGACTAAACTGGTCGATGGCGCTTGTCTAGAAAAATTTTCGTCCTGCTTCTTTCGAATTTATTTGTACGTTTTAGCTAGAAAGTTCTGTAGAGCAAAACAGTAAAATAAAAAAACTCTGAAATCTAAGGTTTTTGGAATTAAAAATGCTAGTGGTATGCTAGAAAAAAACTGCTCCATCTTTCTACATATTTTGTATAAGTTCTGTCCGGTCTCAGATATTTTCCTGTTCGTATCGTTGGGTTTGTTTATTAACAATAACTGACAACTTCAGTTTAGTAAAGAAATATTGTCATATCTGGAAACTGATTGATATGTCAACAAAGATCCACAGAAATCATTATAATCAATCAATAGCTTGGAATCATAGGTGTCAAAGTAAACACAGTCTTTATGTTCGAAGATAGAAAAGAGGATCTAAGATGTTTGAAACTTTCAAAAACGGAGTCTTAGAGGTTTAGAACATTGGAGAAAATTTATTGAGCAACTACAACTTACTTACATTTATTTTTGAAATATATTTAGAGCCAGAAAATTCCAGCAATGAACTCGATTCACTACTAGAAACGGGTAACTTTGTAGGTGTTTTCTATGATCTAGAATTAGCAAATAATGAAAAAACTCTTAACGATGTAGTCAGAATGGCTATCGAGGGACTTTGTGATGAATGCTTTAGTTCACTGTCATTTACCAGCGATAAGGCATCTTGGATGAGAGATCTTCTAAGAAAAGGATTTGCAGGTGATATTGTCAATACAACTGGCAAGGTAAATTCATACGTACAACTTTCAGAAGAAGCAGCAAATGCGTGCATTGAAATTTTTGTAAAACTTCTAAATGTACCACTTAAACGAATATTAAACAATCTTCCACTGGTAAAACTTTCTCAAGTGAAATCATTTGGACCCTATTGCTGGCTATTATATCGTGCATTAAGAAAAAATAAAACAAGTGATTTATTAATGGCTTACATCAGATTGTATTTGAAGGAGGAAGAGAAGGAAAAATATATGAAACCAGAAGTAAAATTTACAAGTTTCGCATTGGGCCACATGGTACAAGAATATGCTGAAAATGATCGCGCATTTTTTGAAAGTATGTAGTCGTAGTCAGTTAAGACGATTAAAGTTTAGATTTCTTTTCTTTCCAAAAAAAGCACCTAAATGCGCCAAAGTTTTCGCTAAGCAAAGACGTTTACCAGACTTTCATACGTTGACAAACATCTTTCAGAAGGAATAGGAGATTGGTTCACTTTTTAATTGCGTAAAAAAAATGTAAGTATCGATCAAAATTTTAAAGAACTGTTTTTGACTAAAATCATCGGGGAAAGTCGTTATCGTACGTATCTGAAAAAAAATGCGTTGCTTTTTAGAGTAATTCTAACGTCAGACACGTTGCATAAAACGTAGTTTTGGATGTTAATAGTGAACCTTGTGCAGCTTCGTGCGAAAAATTAATTTTCTCGAAAATCTACGTTGCCTTCAGGCTCACTTTTCGAAATTTGAAGAGATGATTTTAAGTTAAGCTGAATATGTCATTGGAAAAAATTCTCGATTAACGATCTAAAAACATTGTAGACATCTTTAAAGACAATCTAGGGTTTGTCTTACAGTAATCTCTCGAATTTTTTTTGTTGATTGATTCAAGTCATTACAAATGTTTCTAAATGTAATTTCAACTAATTTCACTGCAAAAAGTTAAAAGCTCAGAGGGCTACTATATTTTCAAGAAAGAGGCTATTATCTTTTTACCAGAAAAGCGGACTTTGTATTTTTCACTATATTTTTGCATAAGAACCATATGAAGTCTATGAGAAAGGTTGCATGTTCTTGAAAACGATTAAAACTGTGAATCTTCCCTAACTACATTAAGGAAAAACATTCTTATTTCTTAACAAAGGGTATTGGGAAACGTTTAATCTGATGTAAAGACAAAACATCATTAAGCAACGCTTAAAAATGAAAGAAAAAAATGCGGCTTTGTGTTTTCGTGTTTTTTTATTTTAGCTAGACCAAAATCAAACACAATACTTATACTTGATTTAAATGTAAAACAACGAAATTTTCCAGATCAAAATGTTTGCTGTGGTGCATTAATTTTGCCACGTTCAAACGTCACTAAACACGAATTGTTTATAATGTGGCCAGGTGTAACGTTTCATTTTTGCAAGTATGAATATGATTCCACCAAACGAATGCACCTAATTTACCTAAAATCTTCGGACGAAAACTTTTGAAAACAGTCGACTCAAGCGGATATCCCGTCACTTTATTGTCATATGCTTGTTTTCTGAGTAAATGTGCGAGTATTAAAAGATTCCTTTTTGTTCTATTCAAAGTTCTGTTTCATCTTCGTCTACACGTTCTTTTGGTGATAGAGTCAAAAGGTATAATCTGGGCAATACCTTGTAGCACATAATAGATAATCTCCATAGAGAAGTCGGTATTTTATTTGAAACATTCCCACTTGACCGAAAACTATATATCGACGGGTTTGTTTGACACACCCTTTTTTGTAAGACCTGTAGTATTTGAAATATGTTGGTTCTGAAAAACGTTTGGAAGTTCAATTTGAGAGTAAATCAATCGAGAAAGAGATAGATCCTATCTCTTGACGAAAAAACAAGTTCAATCTGCCGGTCGAAATCTTTGCTTTTCAGTAATCGACTACGTTATTAAAAATCAAAAATAAATAATATTTAAATGTTGTGCCTTTAATGAAAAAGAATCACAGAATTTATTTCGCTAACGCGTTTCGTGTAATTTATTGAAATATAAACACTCTTCAGAGCTCTGCATAAGAGCACAAGTTAATAAATGAAAAGATAAAAAGATAATAAATGAAAACAAAGCAAGAATATAAGACAAAAAGGATAAAAATAATGCTCTTAGAAGAGATGAATTTTGATGGATCATTGTGAACATAGATTCATATACTACTTAATACCTATTTGCCGATCATTTATTTATATCAACATCTTATTGAGGACCAGTAATAATTAATAATGTTAATTGTATTTTGCCCTAATGTTTTAGATTGAATTCTATGGACTAATATGAAAATTTTCGTACAGGAAAATTTTGATAAAGTTCGAGTAATTTATGTTTAAGTACTTATTTATTAGTTTGGAAAAAAAAGATGCGTACTTTTGTTATTGTTATACTATTCTAATTAAGACATTTTGTTTGCTTATAACATATAACGATAAATATTTTGAACGAAGTTAATAGGAATATGTGTTGATAATAATCAGTTTGACTAATATATCGAGTATCCCAGAATAAACGGACCTTCCAGTATTTGACTGACATCTCTCTTAAATTTCATCTTCTCGGGGTCAATTTTTTTTTAAAAGATTCGTCTGAAAATTCTCTACAAGGTGGACAATTTTTTATTTCATCAAAAACGATTCGTTATTTTTCAAAAAACGTTGCAAACGAATAGTCCAATCTGAACAAGATTATAGAATGACATTTAAATTTTAAAGAAAATAATGTAAATCATGTAGTTTTATGACTAGTATATATTTATATCAAAAATGGAAATTTTCGATCTTATACGATCATTTTCAACCATAACCAGGACAAAAAATTAACTAGATGTTACAAAACAAAAACAAAACAATCAAATGATAGAGAATTGATTATATAACTATAACTATAACAACATAAACATAATAATTATAACTTCATTATCATTAACTTCATTATCATTGTTATTGGATTTGAATGGTATTGGTGTATCAACATTATTGTCATCACCGTCATCATCGTCATCACCGTCATTCAAATATGTATCAACATCAGTTAATGAAGTCAATGATAATGAAGTTAATGATAATGAAGTTATAATTATTATGTTTATGTTGTTATAGTTATAGTTATATAATCAATTCTCTATCATTTGATTGTTTTGTTTTTGTTTTGTAACATCTAGTTAATTTTTTGTCCTGGTTATGGTTGAAAATGATCGTATAAGATCGAAAATTTCCATTTTTGATATAAATATATACTAGTCATAAAACTACATGATTTACATTATTTTCTTTAAAATTTAGGTACACTTGATCTAACAAGTCCCCATCGCTTTCGTTGAAATCTGTGGGCCACACCTGAGGGTCTTCCCTTATTAATAATATTAATAAGAGACCTATTATTATTATTCATCATCAAAGGTATTTCGAATAAGTTTCATTATTAATAATATCAGTGCACAACGCCAAGAAACCCTATCGCTTACTTCATACCACTCCCATCTAATCTGTTTGAAATAAACAATTAGACCGCTATGTACAGAAACAAAAACCTTCTTTATGATGATATTCCGATCATTCAATCATAGTGTACATCTATACGATACTTCAAAACACTCGATAATTCCTTTAGCCAGGATTGAAATCGAGAGAAGAGATGCTATACACACTACCCTTATCGTCATTTTACTTGTACTCTCTCTTGATCATTTGAATGGAATCTAGGTTACCACAAATCAAACCGTCTGATTAGATCCTTAAGCAAGGGCGAAATTGCGATCACAGTGTGCTTCTCTTTAACTCACTCTCGTGGAATAGGATATATTGTCTGAGAACAATAGAATTATTAGTGTTCAAAACCGACTTGTCGATGTTAAGATTCGTGTATAAAAATTTTTCATTATTAAAAAAAAGAAACTTATTGATCAATCTATCTGAAAAAATTGATCACTGAATTTAATGTATTAATATCTTTTAAATAATAATACATTGACCATGATTCGTTGTCTGATTTTGTGGTGTTGTTATTAATTGAAAAACATGCTGTTGTTTTTGTTGATCACGAATTTGATTTGAATGTTCAAGTGTACAACGTTGTTCACATTTCTCACAAAATGTTAACGAAGCACAATGAATACAATCAAATCGAATACCTTGAACTTCATTATGACAGCCATCACATCTAAATAAAATTTATAAACAATTAAAATATTTTATATAATACATTGATACTTACTGAACACCTTCATGTATTATAGCTTGTTGTTGTTCAGGAGGACGTAGATTACTTTTAACTTGTTTTGGTCCTCTATTAGCAATAGGTGCATAAGGAAGAGCTTTTAACCAGTTAAAATTTCGACCACAACCCGATTGTTGATCACCACCATGATAATTTCTACCACATACCATTGAATCACATCCACTTATATGCTGTACAACTCGATGACAATGTGGACAAAGTCGACAATTTTGAGCTTTGTAAGTCTCATCAGCAAGTAATTCATTATAACGTTGACGTAATTCTTCATTTCGTTGTGTATTTGCTGCTTTTTGTTGTTCATAATCTTCTAATTTTACTCTAAAGTTAGCATCTTGTTGTGCTCGAGCTTGCCAATAATTATCACGCTCTTTGAAAAAACATAGATGATATAATAAAAGTGAACGTGAATTAAAAAAAATCTTACCTGTATTACACCAAAAAAACCAACGTTGAGTAATTTCTGGAATTTGTTGACATGTTGTTCGAAAATGATATTGTTGACTACAAAGTGAACAAAACTCATAACCACATAAATGACATTGTACTTGAAATCGATCATTAGGGTTCGATATTTCAGCTACCCATTTACATCCTTGATTTGGACATTTAATTACTCCTTGAGTACCACCAACATAAACATTAAATGTTTTCTGTATTTGATATTCTAGAAATTGTTTTTTTCGATCTTCTGCTATTCGTAATTGTTTAATTTCTCCTTCTTGTAATTGATAAGTACATAATGCACATGTAAGTATTTCATTACTATTCATCTTTGTCATACATGAATTTTCAAAACAATTATAACATAATTTATGAGTATCTTGACAACCAAAAACAAAAATATCATCATAGATACATGCTTCCATACACACATCACAATCACGAGTAGGAATTTCAAATGGAAATGTATTACCTAATAGAAAAGAAAAACAGTCGAGAAATAATGAAAAAATAAAAGAGAAAAGCTTTAAATATACCAAATACAGCAAGTGCATCGACAATTGAATGTGGATCAAGTGATATATGTTCTTTTTTTCTATATTCGAGAAAGAAATGAATCTGTTGTCTAGTCAATGGATATTTAGTTCGAGGTAAGAGAAAATCTATTAATGCTTGTTGTTGTTGAGAATGTGAAAGATTACGACATTGTTTTGAATGTTCATCTAATCGATATTTATTGTATAGACAATGACAATATTCGCAAGGAAGAGTATTGCCTGAGGTACATGAAGCTACATGATTCTCAAAATCAGCCATAGTATTAAAATCAACATAGAATAAACATAAAGGGCATTCAACACGTTGTGTATTTTTCACACATGTTAATAGACGATTAATAAAGTCTGCTTCAAATGGTAAACATGCAATATCATATCGAGAAAGTTCATAATCACAAAAATTTGAATGACAAACAGGAATAATATTAGATTGAATATATTCATTCATTGAATATCGAAGACATTTAAGACAATAAATATGATGTACTCGACATGGAATAGTATGGCTAGAATTTTTTGAAATATTGACTGAAGATGAACTACAAGAACGAATATTTATTTATATAATAAAGATTAACAAGTTTACTGTACCATTTAAAACACAAATTTTGATTTTGTTTAGTAATCGATATTGAATTTGAATTTGAAGAAGATTTAGAAACACATGCATCAACATGTCTTTTATAGTCATTGTCAGCAATCATATTAAAGCAGATAATGCATTCCTTAGTGTTTTCCATGGTTGTTGGTCTTGCTGACGAGTTAAGAATACATCTATCTACATGTTCGATAAAATCGTCCTCGGAGATTATTTTAAAACATATGATGCATTCTTTGGTACTTTTCCGAATTGGAACAGTAGCTTTTGCAAATTCATAACTCTTAACATTGTGAAAATTAGATATAATGCACTTATTTTAAATTCCTAATTTGTTAAATCTTAGAAACAATTTCCATGTGAAATAGTATATAATAAACTCAAATTTCTTCTCGTAAAGAAACATATAATTCTATATATATGTTTTGTATATTCATTATTCCAAACAATGAAAAATGAATTTATCACATGAACTTACTGATGGAATTGGTGAACTTCGCCGTTTGTTATACATATTATTATTTGTCTCATTTCCACCTGTACATGTTTGATAATGTAGAATTAAATCTTGAACTTGTCTTCCACATAAACCACATACTTTCAGAACTGTCTGAATTTCATTATCATTATTTACTAAGTCACATTCCGCAACATGAGCACGATATTTATTTTTATCAATATATGAATTGCATAAACCACATAGTATTCTCTCATTCCTTAAATAGATAGAAACATCATTAAAATTATATATCTATGTAATGAATTAAACACTGTCTGACGTTTTATAACAATCTTTCATTATGATTTTATTCTATTATTAAACGATAATACTTAATAAAAAAATAGGCAAATTATTTGATATTATGATAAAATTACCGTGTTGTTGTCGCCGCCATTTTCTGACTCAGAAGCATACAAAATGACTGTTGTGAGTATGTTAATGTTGGAAGAAAAAAAAATCTCCAACTAAACAACGTCAAACATTCTTATCAAATTACTCTCCAAAATACTTCTTAAAAGAAACAAAGTTCACAACGATGTTAGTGTATCAACATACTTTTTTTTACATTAAAATACACGTTCGTTTTGATTGATTTCTTTTTGGTTTCTTCCAAAATAAATGATGTAATTTTTATAGACATTTCATTCTTCAATCAGCATTTTGACTATGAGTAGAAAAAAATTGACGTTTCGAAATATGAAAAATATAATGAATCATGTATTTGAATAAGATCAATGAAAATGAAATTTTATGGATCAACTTTTGTCTACTGTTTTAAAACAATCATTCAGCAAGTAATTTCTTAACATTTGCTTCTTATATATGGTAGTCAAGCAAAAAATGATGTCCTTCATTTTTGATATGCTATATTTAAAAATTAATATCAATTATTGATTATTCATATTGAGAATAAACATAAATTAATTTTATTCTTTAGTTATATTTATAAAAAATAAATATATGATCAATTGTTTATGTTTATATTTATCATAAATTTAAATAATGGATTATTTAATTAAGGTGTAAATTAAATAAAATACGAATAGATGTTTTTTCTTTCATAATTATTTTAAACCAATTACGCTTCTACTTGCATGATGGCTTCCACTGAAGCAAATAAACGAAGTAATTCGAGACGTTATCTAAGGATTCATGAAGTTAGATAAAATAGATCACGCAGGAGTCTGTATTGATCTCATGAGGGAACCTCTCAATGGGATAAAAAGCTTTTGAACTCGGATTACTTTAATGTTGTAGACCCTAGTAAGTAGCAAAAAATCGTATGTCGGTTCGTTTCCTTATTGTTTTGCGAGAAAATTATGACCGATTCACTGGTATTTTTGTCTGTAGTACCAAGTGAGTAACAGTAGTAAATCAGTGATTTTGGATCTGAAATTTTGTTCATGAAGAGGTTTTATGAATATTAGAATATCCTGGACATTTCAGACAAAACGAGTACATTATTCTTGAGATGATAAACTTTCAAAAATTGCCTGTTTCTAATACGAAATGCAAATTTATCTTAGAAGACAGTTATTTTTTGAACAATCACTATCTCAAAAAGAATGCGCCCGTATTGTCCAACGCTTCCAAGATATTCTTGTATTCATCAGACCTCTTTATGGACAAAATTTCAAATCCAAAGTCATACATTTACTACTGCTACTTGCATGGTACTATAAGTCAAAATACTAGTAAATTGATCATAACTTTTCCCCAAATCACTAAGGAAATGATGCGATTTTGAAAATTTCAGTACTTACTAGGCTATACAACATTAAATTATTTATGATACTCTTCAGACATTTGTTTACCAATATCGTATAAATTCAAAAATTTCACAAACTTTGAATGCGTATATAAATACATTTCTTTTTAATATATTTATTGAATATCTTTTCAGTAAAAATTTTTCCGGAAGTGAATAATAATATCACAAAAGCGAAGAAATTTCTTGACATGTGATTATAATTTTGTTGTCTTTTAATTATATAATTTTACGAATGATTTAGTTTAAGTATCACATGTAAATCAAATAGACGATCCTAATAATCATCATAACATTATTTTTCTTGTTTTCTTCATTTATGACATGATCTGTTATGATCAATATCACATCTCATTCATCGATTTACTTTATTCTTCTCCTACATGACTGCTTCTTTATTTTTTTCTCGTACACAAGTGGAAAACAATATAATTTATACAAACAAGTAAATGAATACTTCAGACATGTATACTACAAAATGTTAGTATGGATTTCATATAATGGAAAAAAATTTTTATTGAATAACATTTTCTTATAGATTTATTAAAGACTAAAAATATGTTTTTAAGATTAAAGTTTCTTCAATATGAATGATACATTGAAATTAAATTGAAACGCATAACAGATCAAGTTATGTATGATTAATTAACTACTATTAAGAAAGTTTTTCGTAATTTTAATTCAAATATTAATATTAAAAAAACGACAATTGGATATAAGATGTAGGAAATGCAATATTCGAGTGAATTCTTTTTTTTCTCATTCATTCATACATGATTTGATGGAGTTGAAATAGTTTTTACATATATTGTGAAAGGAGTCATATTTTTAAAAGAAAAATTTCTCAATAAAAATTCAACTGACAGAAGAACCAAATTATTTTTTTTCTAGAAAACAGTTTCTTTAATGATAATTTTGAATATACTATTGGTTATACATTTCGAGTGAGTAATGATCTCATGTTTTGTCTATCTATAGAATTCTGTCATTAACTGAATATTCTCATATTCACAATTTCTGTCAAAATAGTGAACATCTCGTTAGATATACTACATTTGCAATCATCTGATTTTGACCGTTTTTCTCAGTCAAACAGTGATCGAATTGAAATAGGCCGATGAAACCGTATATGAGTGAATGAAAAAAAAATTCACTCGAATTTTACATTTCCTGTACTTTATATTTGTTATAAACTTTTTTCAGTTATTATAGACTGAATCATCAGTCACGCCAGTTTCAATACACAAGAAATTTTTGCCAAGCCACCCATGATGGACTGCTTACTGTATGAAGTCGAAGAAAGCGTACGTTAGTCAATACCGGATTATATGTAATGTTAATCCATTGTCCTCCATATGTCACGCCGGTAAAATCACTGGCTACTTGGAAAGAACTTGTAGTAGGACCATAGTAAATTTGATGTCGTGTGGTGCCACTAGGCGATTGAGCAAGTGATAGACAAATAAGGCTAACGCTATATGTGCCTGCAAGCTCAAGTTGTACCCATTGAGGAGCATAACCACCAGAATTAAAAAATGAACTTTGAGATCGATCAACAAGGCTATCACCCTGAGCAATGGCTGTGCCAGCACCACTATAAAAGGCGGAAGCTGTGACTTGCGCAGTGAATGATAATGCTGGAACTAAAGTAGAAAAATCAATTATTATTTGTCCGATGATATAATTAATATATAAATACAGAAATGAAAAATATAGATGCACAAAGTATCAATCTGAAATCGACATAATAATTTACAAGTATTGATTATTACACTTTAACAGGTAAAAAAATATAGAGAAATTTCGACTTAGGTATTATTTTATTATCTTCTTGTTTTCATTCTAATTGAATTGTTTTCTCTCATGATGATTTTTGAGATTATTATTGAACAATGTAGTAAAGTAAATTCCCTACAGATTTATTTAAGGATCTATCTCCCCAGACAACTCATATTTACAAAAGTAAACTAAGATTGAGTTTTTATTATACAAAGATGCATCGAAATCCTTTCGTTCAGAATAAATATGGCTTTACTGGTTAAAAGTTTTCTTGATTGTTGAAAAACACGCCTTTTCTATATTAATTAATATTGTATCTATCAATTATGCATATTACTCAGAAGTTTAATGGATTTCAACGAAAAATTTGTTTATAAAACTTTCTTAGTACTTGATTTTCGGAACGAGAAAAGTAAAAATTACTGTCGATCGAGTCATCATTTTTATATTTATTTCGAGCACCTGTCCATTAATTCGTTTGGAATCAAATCGAGCTCTGTATCTTGTCTTACAACGGAATTATTTTGATTCTCCTCGAACATATGAAAACAAGATGGAAGTTCGATCTAGGTCGATATAGTAAGCTAAAATTTTTATCACCAGTGTTTCTTACTGGGATTATTCAATCTGTTCTAAATGGGAAATTATTTCTGAGGGAGGGAGAGATTCCTAATCTGTTTTTAATAGTCTGAATATTTATAATATAGTTGTAATACTTAGTTATCAAAGACTTTGTAAGGAGAGTATACAGCTCTGCCTAGCTTTTCTTTCATGTCAAATTAGACATGACTGATTTAGAAAATTATTATATTATAACTCACCAGGGGTCGTTGTAGTTGTACTAGTTGTAGTACTACTAGTAGAGCTAGTACTAGTCGTAGAAGTAGAGCTGGTACTAGTTGAAGTAGTTTTTGTTGTAGTACTGGTTGTACTAGTAGTAGTCGATGTTGTGCTGCTTGTGCTAGTACTAGTAGTAGAACTAGTACTGGTACTGGTAGAGGTGGTTTTTGTTGTAGTGCTAGTTGTACTAGTAGTAGTCGATGTTGTACTGCTTGTGCTAGTACTAGTACTAGTGCTGCTAGTAGTAGTGGATGTTGTCGATGTAGAACTAGTTGTGCTACTAGTAGTAGTAGTCGTAGATGTCGAAGTACTACTGGTTGTACTGGTACTAGTAGCAGTAGTCGTAGTTGTTGCTGTAGTGCTGGTGGCCGTCGTAGATGTACTGGTGGTGGCTGTCGTCGTGGTCACTGTTGATACCGATCCATCTGGAAGAAATAAAGACGAATTTTTATTTATTACTGTTGTAGTTGCGTACAAAAGCTGATATGTCGTCTTGTTTATAGTATTCTATGATATTTCAAAAACTTTTGTTAAACTCACATATTTTCGAAGAAAATGACAAGTATAGGTCTTAAATGAAAATAATCTTCTATCACAGTTAGGAATTACATAGTAAATGGTTTTACTTTACTTTAAACTTCATGACTATGTGAGTTCCACATTTTAGTTCTAACGAAACGGTGCTGAAAAGCTTTTTCATTAAAACATAAACATACCAGGTGATACTACGCTATCCGTTGATGCCATTGCTGTTTGATTTGTTGTAAGTGCAACAGGAACAGCAACAGCAGTAGCTACCACACATAAAGTTCCAATAACTGTTAATACTTTACATAGAGTACTTCGTCCACCACCCGTTCTAAAAAGATGTCATCTTACAAATGTTTATTTTGAATATTACGTTTTACCGAGCCGTTTTACTTGGTACTTCATTTAATGAATCAAGATCGAGATTTACAAACGATTTTGGACTAAATTGCTAATAGAAGAAGCGAATAATATGAGATATATCCTGTCTAGAAAACTTACATTTCGAAGAAGATAAGAAGATCCTGATCCAGTTTGTGTGCTTGTTGGCATCGTGAAAATAAAATAAAAGTGCACACTTTTTATCGGTGTCTTTTAAATGAAAATATTGTGCATTGACATATGCTTTCAACTACTTCATCTAATGGACTTTTTCTTTTACATTGTTTTGTTTTCTTATGATCCATTAATTGATACATCACATAAGTTCATTTTGTCAAACGTTAGTTTTAAAATGTACTCAACAACGATATAATTTCTAATTAACTCATTTAAATCTTTATTAAAAATTTTGTATCCAAAGAATATAGAAAAAAAACTTATTTAAATAAAATATTTCATCCATCCTTTTCCAAAATTCTATGGATGACGCCACATACTAAAATAATGTGACGGAGGATCGTTATAGAAACTTGAAAGAAATTGTTTTCTGTAATGCACTGGGGATGAAACAAAGAGGATAAGTATGAAATTGTTGACTTTGAAGAATCGTATATTTACACAATGACAAGATATCATCTACGATAGTAATAGAAATATATCTATGATACATGATAGCTATACGATGATGTCTTAAATAAGAAAGGAAAGGTCGTCATAGAGATACCAATAGAAAAAAAGCAATGATTGAAATGTGAGTATCATTTTTCATTATAAAATATTGTTTCTTTAAAAAGCCAATCTTTTTTAGACTTTTACTTAGTCGTTAACGATATAATGAAACGTTTTGTTTTGGTATCATTCTTATCTACTTGTTTAGAACTAAGTTCTACGATCAATTTGAAGAAAAAATTCGATCTAAACATGGATTATTATCAGAAAACAAGATGAGCATAGGCGGCGGAGCCATTAGGCCTGGGTAGGCTCGATTCAGCGCGAAAACTGAGTGATTGAATTCTAAATTAATTATTTCATCCGATTATTCTTCAATTGTTGTGAAGAGATGAACAGCGGCTTTCAGAAAACTGCAAAAATTAGTTTTCATATGAGTCTTAGCCAAGTCAGTACGACTATAAACGGTAGTTTTAAAGAGCTTATCGCACACTTTATAAGTCCTGTATATTGATCTGATTTTATCGCTCGTAAATGGTTATAAAAAGTGAGATACACAAACAGTCCGCTTTTTAGTGATCGTTTTTGCTGCTGCGACCTCATAAAATATGGTTTAAATATGACGACTTTGCCATGTAGTTTTTACAGCCATTTATTAGAAGGAATTGCAATCTCATTTATATTATAGAGATCGTGAGAGCTTTTAAACTGTCTACATTTCAAAGTTTTTAGAAGTAGCTCCCGTCTGGTCTTATAGTTTTTCTGAGATTTACAAATTCCAATAACGATAAAGAAGAGTTCCAATACTTTCTCGTTACAAGATGTTACAGTTTATAAAATGTTTTTGTTAAAATATTTACAAAAATTCTCAAGAATCCTTAAACGGGCTTCCAAACGAGAATTTTTAGTAGATCTAACAGACCAACTCGTCTGGAGAAGTCTTATAATATGGAACAAAGCAGAGATGTCCATCGCGGCTGAAAATCTGCCGCTGCCGCGCCGCGGTCTTTTACAGCTGCTGAGGCCGCGGCGCTGCCGCGCCGCTATGGTATAAAATCAAAAGGTGCCGCGCCGCAGCCGCGCCGCTATGGTATAAAATTAAAAGGTGCCGCGCCGCAGCCGCGCCGCTATGGTATAAAATCGAAAGGTGCCGCGCCGCAGCCGCGCCGCTGTGGTATAAAATCGTAAGCTGCCACGCCGTGGTATTATATAAAATACATGTTGCCACGGTGCTTCTGCACATCGACATACTAAAAACGTTGCCGCTGTCGCAGCAATATTTGAAGAAAAGGTTACAGCACTACTACTGTCACTACATGAAGAAAAAATCCCACTTTTTGGAGTTTAATTTCAGGTCTGAGGCTGGATATTTTTTAGAATTACAGATAAAATTTCTGCAAAAAAATCGAGCCGCGTCGCTGCCGCGGTGGCTAAAAACATGAAAAGCCTCTGCCGCGCCACTGCCGCGGCGCCATTATGAGTGATGTGCCGCGACGCTGCCGCGCCGCGCTAATCTAAAAAAAAAATCTGCCGCTGCCGCGCCGCCAACCGCGGTCGCGGCCGCGGCGCGTCAGCGGCGCGTCAGCGGCGAGATGGACATCTCTGGAACAAAGTTCTACTGCAGTGTAGTTTATAAGACGATAGCATACTTTATCGGTTTTTGTCGCTCACATGTGAATTTTTGAATGTGTAAAGAACCGATAAAGTATATTTTTCGAATATAATAAATGACTAACATTATAGCTAACCACTCCTCTCACAGCTGCTACGACTGAGCACCTTTTCAGCCTGATTAATTCAACGAATATATACCTGTGTACCATGAATTTTTGATGTTTATATCATGATATTAACCCTCTTATGCATCAAAAGAATTAGATTCACTTGATCTCAACAGTGTTCACTCTAATTTTGTCTTAGAAAATCAAGACAGAAAAGTCTTTTTCGGTTACGATCAGTTTTGTTTGTTTACATGAACTCTTTTTTGTTTTCTTTGCAATATACCTTTACTCCATTATTAGTTCTTGATTTCGTTCGACGCGATAAACACTGTACAGTTACTAAACTTCTATATAAACGCATTCACTGCGAAAATCTATAGTGGTTACTATTATAAATAAAGAAAAATCACTCTTCAACTCATTTTCCAGGCCATTCATACTAAAAACTTGAGCCTACCCTAGGGTGAAATTACTCCGCCGCCCCTGCTTATCCCCTTATTCTATATCTATCCCCATAAATCTATTTTTAATCACTTATTTCGAAACTTATTCCCCTGAATCTATCCTTAATCCTTTACTTCTATACTTATCTCTCTAATCTGTTCTTGAATCCTTATTTCTATATCCATTCCATTACTTCTATACTTATCCTTCCAAATCTATCATTAACCCCTTATTTTTATACCTATCTCCCTAAATCTATTCTTAACTTCTTATATCCGTGCCTATTCCCTTCTATACTTATTCCCACAAGTCTATTGTTAATCGCTTATTTCTATATTTATTTCCCTAAAACTACCCTTAACCACTTCTATACTTATCCCCTAAATCTGTTCTTAACTCTTCATGTCTATACTTACTTCTCTCAATCTATCATTAACTCCTTATTTTTGTACTTAGCCCCCTAAATCTATACTTAGCCCTTACTTCTATAAATAATCCTTAATTCTGCTTTCAAAATACCATGCCTGTGCTTAAGTCCTTATTTATCTATTCAAACATTTATTTCTGTATCTAAACGTTTATATTTACAGGGTGGCCACAAAGTTATCGTGCAGCCTTTGATTACGAATAATCTTGGATAGGAATCAGTTGAAAGTCTACACCTTTCACTATTGAAAAGAAGAGATGAAAGCGCACTAAATTATATGTTACACAATTTTTTACCAAGATTTCGAACAAGTCAATGTATTGCGTGTAATCATCAAAGTGAATTTTACAAAATTCATTTAAGTTTCGGAATAAACTGTTTCCATTATTTTCTGAGTGACTAAAGCTAAAGATGCGGGCTATGAGTAATTTTCTAGATCATTCATTAGTGATTCCAATGAATTTCTAAAAGTTAAATATTCACTTTGGCGATTGCACATAGTACATGGATTTTCAAGTCCCTGAATGGAAAACTTATTAGAACAGTGTGTAATATACGATTTGATAGACCTTCTTCATCTCTTTTCATAAGTGAAAATCGCAGATCTATATCCCGTTCCTATCGAAAGTTATGGACACTCAAAGACGGTTCGATAACTTTTGGATTATCCGATATGCTTAACTCGTTAATCCTACCCTTAATGCCTTATATCTATGCTTAAGTCTTTATGTCTATCTTTAGCAACTTAACGCTATATCTAACCTCCTATCTCTATAAAAATACAAGTTTAGATATAGAAATAAAAGGTTACGAATGGTATTAAAAGATTAAGAATAAAAATAAGGGATGAAGGAGACAAACAAAGGGTTATATTTTGAAACAGGTGGTTTAGAGCAGAATAACGGAATGAAGCATAGAGGTAATGGATTAAGGATGGGCCTAATTGGTTCGATATAGGAAGAAGGGCTAAGCATATAAGGTTAACCCTTATTCATATATCTAACCATTTAGTTCTATGTCTGACCTTCTTATTTCTTTTGCTTACCAACTTATTCTATATTTACCCTCGTACTCCTCTCTAAACGTCTTTTATATCTAATCCCTTATATCTAATATAACCTGCGTTGCTATATTTGATATATTGCATCTGTCAGTAACTCGGGATGTTTGGGACTGACATCTTATTTATATACTTAGCTCGTTTTGTTATTTATCTAATTCTTCATTTCTATGTTAATCCTTATGTCTATATGAAATGCTATGAATCTCTATCTGTCAACAATAAATTAAAGAGAGACACTGCGAATCTTTCTGTTGAGAAGTCTTGAGGAGTTTTCATATGAAACCTATGAGATTAAGACAATTTTAGTGTGACTTCGTGCCATTATGCCATAATCAAAGCGTATAGTAAAGCTCTCTGAGTTCTGCATACTTAGCGCAACATACAATTTAATTTGAAATTCAGTATTTGAAAAAGATAAGCATGGGTATTGAAGAAATCAGGGATCCAATATCAAATTATATCAGATATTACGAATAAGTGAGCCAATCAAAAAGGTTCAAGTAACTTACTCTAGAACCATTTTTGTGGAGGAAGTTCTTCATACGAAAAGTGTGGTGTGAGATAGAACCATTTTTTATCTGTTATGACTCTCCACAAAAATGAATGGTGCGGAATGAAACTCTTTTAAATCTCTATAACCATTTGTTTATCCGTTATGGTTCTGTAGGGAAAAAAATAGTGCGAGATAGAACTTTTTTGAATCTTTGGAACCATTTTGTACTTTTTCTGGTTTTTTAGGAAAAAAATGGTGCAGGATGAAACTCTTCTGAATCTCTAGAACCATATTTCATATGTTATGGTTCTTAAAATTGTCTAAAACCTTTCGATGGTTCATTAATAAACGAACGAAATCTAAAACGGTTCATAATCTTGTCTAAAACCCTTAATAGTTCTGTATGGCACGCTTTTTTTTTAGAGAGTTGGCGATACGGGGATACAGACAATTCCGCGATCCCACGATCCGCTTTTCTCCCTCTGTACAGAACCCTCTAAAGGTTCAACATAAAAGATAGAAAACGTTTTCGTTCTAACGAATCAAAAAGACTTTCAAACACGGATAAGGGAATGTGGCACTCTTGGAGTTCGGTAAAACACGACTTTTTTAGAATATAAAAAAGTTGCTCGATGTTTACTTTCATCGCTTAAAATCAAAGAATAAATGGAGACTCTATTAAAGAGATCTGAACAATATCAGTCTTGAAATTGGTGAACTGAAATCATTGATTATCAGTTGATTATAAAGATAAGAAGTAAAAGATTGATCATCATCACGTATCTACTTTTATGACTGATCTTTATAGCAGTGAAACTACTTGCTCTGCGTAGTTTTTTATTGTCTTATCGAATAAAAACTAAAGAGTTAATGACAACGCAAATATACTTTTGTTCTAAAACACAATGTAAAAAAGAATTAGTTTTTGACTGAAAGTCGAGTTATTTGTCATTTTTCTTGTGTGTTATGGAGAAACTTTGCGACTTCTGTAGTCTTGGCGGTAGCTACACCACTAAATGTTCTCTTGACGATTTTTTAGCAAAAAACTCGCAACAATGTCCATTCTACACAGGATATGTCACCTGGGTTGGCAATTTCATGGTGCAAAAATCTGTAACCACTTTTCCACAATTGAGCGAACATATGTTGATGCATGATTGCGTGATAGATGTCTGCATGCCACCAGTGAGATTCAAATGATATTTGGTAAGGTAAGTTAATTCGATTTGTTGGAATGAATAGATCAGCAAAAACGGAATACTCGGCTCCTTCAGTATCCACTTTTAAAACATGTATTTGAGTATGATTATTCTCTGCAACTATTTCGTGGAAACGCTTAAAAATCAATTGGCTGTTAGTTATAGCATTATTTTTACCAGCATAAGGATACAGGTGCTTCTGTAGCCGTGACTGTTCTCCCATGCACACTTTATGAAACCACAACCGTTGGATAGGTTCGGCGGATGGTGAGCTCGTGCAGTCGTATGTATGAATTTCACACAAAGTTCGATCTGAAATATCTTTTTCGAATTCAAATTGATTATTTGAGCCCAGACTATATATAACACATTTAGTTAAAAGGTTGAGGCTTTCAATACCGCAAAGCTTCTTTCCTGGATCAGCACCTCTATTGCCATAGCGCTTTGAGCCACCTTGAAAAAGGCATGGTAATGGTAATGAATCCGGATAGGCTAATTGAACAATTTTATCTTTGTTGGCTCCAGGCGAGGGTGCAAAGTTCGCCAACATGTTGTATGCAGTTGATAATTGCCTTTCATTCCATTCTAGCCATTTGTGTTCCAAATCAAGAACAAGACTCTGGTCGTAATTAGATAGAAATGGGTTTGAAGAACATCACTCAAGCCCAGGAGAGAGGGGAGAATACAATCCACCAGTAGTAGTCATAGATATTGAATTAGAGTATACACCATTCCTAATATGTGAGCTAAATAGAGTGTCATTCTCTATGTATTTTGGTAAATTAAAATTGTGTAACACACTCATTATAATGTACCCACCAATTGCTAAACTGATGGTGAAATAAATAAAGGTTCTAAGCATAGCCATCGGTATTAATTCAACAGCTGTTGAGATGAACAATTGATAAATGTCTAAACAAACTAAAAGATGTAATCTTCAGATATGCGGCTGTGTCATAGTTTGTAAATGCTAGAGGGGATGGCCAAGCAGTCAAAGAAATTAAAAGACGTGTTTCAAAGCATTCCACTATGTTTCTTCTGAGGAAGAAAAAGCTACTTCTGTGCTTCTTATCACTTCTACATACTCCTCTCTTCTGCGCCTTTTGTGAAACACGATGTAAAAAGAGTGTTGAAGTGTATAGGAATAGAAATTTCCAGGCTCTTCCCTCAACAGTTGTGGCAGACACCATAGCAACGGTCCATCACAAACGTTACAGACAGACTCAATAATCTCTCCTCACACAATTAATTAATCAATAGCAAGCAACTGTCATTAATTAAATAATCGCACGTAATTGTGATTAGTTAATATTTTAATAGTTTTAATTAATGCTTTTCAGGTAGTTTTTCACGGAAAAACCGTCGTTTTTGTATAAAATATGTTATTCACAAGTAACGTTCATCGACTGTCGATTCACTTGGCCCTAGACTGACACAACAGGAATGTCGATATAATTGCTGATAGATGTGAACGGGGATTAAATAAGTTTGGTTGCGCGCAACCGAATAACTTGGTTATAGTGTTCATCTGGCAAACATAGTTGCAAAAGTCGCGAAGAAGATCATAAAGATTACCGCGTCATTATGGTTTAAATTAATCCAACAGCATTGAATAAAAATATCGATCATTGTTTGACTATTTATTTTGATTAGTTTATTATTCAATGCTGTATCAATAACTAGATGCTTTATCGATAAATTAGGATTTTACAAGTGAGTTTGAACATTAAATTATGATTAACAGAAATCATATTCTTGAAATAATTTCATATGATTGTTTTTTTGAGTTCAAACTGCCTCTCTATAAGCATTTTGTGGAACTCACATATAAAAATGTGAGTGCCAGTTTTAAGTCGAAGTTTTGCGGCTCCCCCATCCCCGCCCAGAGTTCTGAGCTGAAGGTCTTAAAAAGTGGAGATTAGCATTATCTTTGACCTTTTAAAACCTTCAATGTATCTTCTCAAAACCTTGAAATCATTCTAGTTTCTTGGGAAACCCTTTTTTAATTAAAACTTACAAAGTAAGTAGGACATAATAGAAAATCAAGGATCTTATATGATGGAAAGGCGGTTAGTCAAAAACCCAAAAAAGTATTGTTTTCATCTTAACGCGATTCCTCTTTGACCAATAAAAAATCTGTTAGCCAAAGTTTACGGATAAACTGTACAAAGGATTGTCTAGGTAGCAAAATCAACGAATTATTTGAACAATGATATTCGACAATGCACTGCTTGGCGTAACTTTGAGAGTTGTGCGTGTTTGCGTTTAAACTGTAGATATTCCATGTAAAAGAAGAACATCTTATAAAAATGTCGTGTTATATCGAGTTACACTCAGATTCTCTTTGAAGAAAAACACTTAACGAAGATAGGATGATTATTTTTTCGGACGCAAAAGCCAAAAGGAAACGTTTGAAAATAAATTGACAAAGCGAGAGCTGCATATTGATAACGTGTATAAATTATTCACTTACTCTGTTTTTTTCTGAGAAAAATGCTCTTCTCACAGAGTTCACTGAAATCTGTTGAATTTCAATCGAAAGAAAAAAACCTCTTTTACTTTGAGATCAACTGTTAGTTCAAGTGATTTGCACTTTTCCTAGATGCAATTTTTATCTTTCAAATTTAAATCTTTTCCTTGTCACAGCTATTCTTCAAACTGTTCAGTTGTCAATGTCATTCTTTAACATATAGCGTTACGAGTCAGCGTTTCCCAAATGATCGAAATCAGAAAAAAATGTGTGCTTTCTTGCTTGAGGCGATTGAATCTGACTTATTACCTTTGACATCAATCTTATTTCTTTCGCTGCAGCACTGCCACAGATACCTGACAATGCCACATGGATTCAGAGCAGCACCACTGTGGCCGGAAAAAATGGACGAGGTGATTCGCTTGAAAAACTGGCCAACCCACGCCGTTTGTATGTTGATGAGGATCAAAATCTGTATATCTGTGATTATCTGCGACTCGGACAACCGACGAGTGATGAAATAGCCTCGAGGTGGCATAAATGGACAAACGATTATCTTGTCTGTCGCATGCGTAGGTTTGGCAATGGACGATGAAGGATTTCTCTATGTCTCTGACAAGAGTAGACATGAAGTTCGACGTTGGCGAATAGGCGAAATGAATGGAACAGTAGTAGCCGGTGGAAATGGCCCAGGTGACTGGCGCGATCAGCTCAGGGAACCAACGTATATTTCCGTCGATCGAGATCATTCAGTGTTTGTTTCGGATACTGGTAATTATCGTGTGATGAAATGGATGAAAGGTGCCCAAGCAGGCATTGTCGTAGCTGGTGGTCAAGGTCAAGGAAGTGCTCTGGGACAACTCAGTGATCCCGAAGGCTTGATCGTCGATCAACTTGGCACTATCTATGTGGCTGACGCATACAATCATCGAATCGTACGTTGGAGTGAAGGAGCGAAAAGTGGAAGTTTGGTTGTCGGCCGAGGCGCATCCTATTTGAATGAGCCTCGTCACTTTGCATTCTCTCAACAGGGTGATCTATATGTTGCTGATGGCCTAAATCATCAAGTACTAAGATTCTCAATCAGGAAATAGCTGAATGACTAATTAAAACCGTATGTTTTTTTCTTTTTTTCCTCAAAGAAAAAGTTCATGCGCGTACTGAATTCAAATATAATTCAAATCATAACCAAGTGATACACACTTTTATCGAATTGGGCGCTCATATTATATGATTGTATGTACAACTATTTTCTCATAAGCTATGCCCATACTCACCCCATTTGCTCGACCTTCTGTCTGCAACCTCATTCCCAAAATAATATTCAAAAAATTTAAGCTTTCATCGGTACGATTCACGTTTCAATTATATCGATATATATGACAAAAGCACGAAAATGATTACAATCATTAACACATCCAATAACATACCAATCAAATTGCAAGAAAACAGAAGTACTATAAGACTTAAACATAATAAAGACAAACACATGCGTAGCAACGCCAAGAGGGGGTACCGATAAAAAATATATTACGCGAGAAGAAACAAAAAAACGCGTAACATAAAGTGCACTATCTCTACACTGTAAAAAATGAGAGAAGAGTCTTAAACGCTTCAGAAGGGTTCATCAGCCTTTTCAACCTCTTCAAATACCCTTTTTGGGCCTAAAAAACCGTTTTTGCTCATGAACCCTAGACAAGGTATCTTATACGTTAATAGGATCTATCATTCTGCGGTATTTTCAAAAGGGGCAAAGTGAGTCAAAGCAAGCCATGACGCGTTTCGACCTTGCTTAAGAGTCCCTTCAGATGATTTCAATTTAGTAATAATTGGATGATTTAAAAGAAAATCACAAATATATTACATGATCTACAAATTTCGACGACAAATAGTCGTTATAGTAGATATCTTTTGAAACAGTGGTGAGTTATAATAAATATTAATTCCAAGCTACTTACGATGCGTTTCGTCCTTGCTTAAGGGGCTCGTCAGGTAAATTAACAATCAAGAAATTTTGATTCAAAATATCACACAGTGCGTTCCCAGGCAGACAAGCAACAAAAAATAACGCGTAAAAAAAAGGGAAAAGCGCACATACTAACGCAGAAAAACGCGTTAAAAATTACATTTATACGCATTTTTTTGCCCTAAAATGTGCGCTCTTCCATTTTCTTACGCGTTAACAACTTCACACGTAAAAAAACCGGAAAAGCGCACATTTTAAGACCGGAAAACGCGTTAAAAATTAAATTTATACGCGTTTTTCTGCGTTATTGATTCGTAAAAGCGGCGTTTTTACGATTGTCTGCCTGGGTTATGATCATATACGGAATTCCCTAATACTACAACAGAAACAGTGGGACAACAAATTGATATATCTAATTTACACATTTCAAAGTGGACCTGTAACCAAATTTCCATATCAATTCTTTCAATGGTGGAATAAATATTACGCGTACCGTGGATCTCCAGTTCACAATGTTACAGTCCGTTTAATTCCAAAAACCGACTTCACATTACAAAGCCTTCTCATACATAAAAAAACACGTCGTAATATCTTAACAAGAATGGACGCAATTAACAGTCAAAACAACACATAACTATTCTTTCACAGTTCTACGCTGCGTGAAATTTCTGAAATGTTCTCTGTACTACGTTTTTTTATTGAAATAAATATAATAAACACTCAAGAAAGCACGCAAAGCTCATTTTTTTTATTTCACATACCATACATAATGCAATTTTACCCTAACAAATATATACAAACAAACACGTCCGTGCGACGTCCAAAAAACACTATAACCAAAAGAAACGTCCGTGACTTTAGTCAATGGATTTCCAAACACAAAAAAAACTCCACAAAAAGCAGACATCAAAGAGACATCATCGGTAACTTTACTTTCTTACTAATTAATTCAACCTTTATGCTTATACTCAACAATAGAACAAACATTTGCCCAGTAAAAAAACTTCAACAAACGTTAGAGACATATTGTATGATGCATACACACTATAACATAAACTACTCTTACTCTCTGAGTGTATATGTAATAATAGAATTCACAAGATATCTTATGAGTTCTCTTGAGAAAGGGACGAAACGATCGTCGTGTCGATCTCCGAATTCTTCAATTCTTCTAAATTCTATTCAAAATTTCTTAACGTTATATAAATCAAAGACTTCTCCTACTTAGTGAGGGTCTTTGAAATTATTTGCAGTAATATAGATTCTTAACATACCTGATGAGTTCGCCTAAGCAACGATCAAAACCCAGGCAGACAATCGTAAAAACGCCGTTTTTACGAATCATTAATGCGGAAAAACGCGTATAAATTTAATTTTTAACGTGTTTTCCGGCCTTAAAATGTGCGCTTTTCCGGTATTTTAACGCGTTATTTTTTGTTGCTCGTCTGCCTGGGATATGGATTCATTTCGTTTTTGTTTGCGTGATTTTTGGTGATGAAGTACTTTGTGGTGTAGACGTTGATTAGTGTTTTCATCAAGTTGTTTTAATAGAACTGCAGCCTTGTTGACTTGGAAGAATCAATAGAATTGTTTTGAAATAATTTGAGGCGGATAATTACTTAATAGTAATGATATATCAATTCGAATCCGTTCTTGATTAAAATCATATACATTAGAACATATTCTTGCAGCACGTAGTATAGCATTATATGAAATATTACTATGGTATCGATGTGGATGATCTGATATATATGATAAATAATAAGGTTCAGCTGTTGGTTTATGATAAATTGTTGTTTTTAATTGTCCATTTTCATTTGTGATAGTAACGTCCAGATATTTTACTGATGTACTAATTGTAGTTTCAATATCTATATTAGCACCTTTTTTTTGGTGCTTTTTCAAGTTCTTGTTTAATTTCATCTAATGATTCATTTGTGACCATAATAATATCGTCGATATATCTAGAAAAGATAATAATATTCAATTAAGAAGAGATATGTTTATGAAAACAATATTCAACAAACCGTCCATAAATGCCATTATGCGTTTCTTAATATTTGATTAAATCTTGTTCTCATTCTAACATATAAATATTAGCTAAGACTTGTGTAAATGCTGAACCCATAGCTCCTCGATGAGTTTGTTTGTAATATTTATTATTATAAGCCCAGCTATTTGTACTAGATGTATGACAGTTCCCGATCAGCGAACGGAACTGGTTCCACCACCCAGTTCTTATGAAAAGAACTTGAACTGACTGCTTGTTACTACTCCTTTCGTAAAACTTAACATCTGTACGTTCACGACATCTAGACTGAATTTTTTTTTCTTCACCTTTCTTTATCATACTACAACATACATCACTTATAAAATCTAAGACTAGTATAACTGATAATTTGACAATTGTATTACAGTCACCAGCAGGCATAATTCTAAAAAAAAATAACTGGTGTTCCAATCCAGTTTTCAAAAAGAAACTGGGTTCTAGAACTGGTGAACTGTCATACATCTAATTCAAACTACTCCTCTAATTGAAAAAAGTCATCAGTTTGATATTGTCGAACGACTGATAAACCATTGCTGAATGTTGGACAGAATCCAACAAATGAGTTGCTAACAGCATCATAATAAACATGGCTAACAACTCCTGAACAATCCTCTGGTGCATGAACAAAAAAAGAATTAATTTTATTTGAATAATTTGCTAATTCTTCAAAACGAAATTCTCCGTCTTCAATACGTTTATAATATTCTTCACTATAGGACTCTAATGTGTGAATAGCTGTAAATGCACCAGGAAGATTTTATTTTAAGAATTAATAAACATTTTTTCCTCCTAATAAATATATATATGATGTAAATCGTCCCATGTTTATATTATATTGATAACAATGTTTAGATCGATTCATATTATCGGTAAGACTTTTGATAAATGTAATCATAGAAGAGTCATCTTGAGTGTTCAAATTTTGATTCGGGTGCCCTGCCTGAGAATGTTTTTCATCTAATTTATTTTTAAATACATTTTTACAATGTTCAAGGTTGTTCTTGATGGCTGGACGTATCATATATTCGCCATTCGTTAATTTTACACATGCACGATTTCTTAAAACTTCTAATTCTTCAAAGTCAATTTTGAATATAGAACATAGAACTTTTGCTCGTAACAGAGCTGGAATATTATTGATTCCTTGACATTTTAAAATTTCAACTTCAATGTCACTTGTCATTGATTCGATGAATTGAAAAAAGATATCAGAATTAATTTGTTAATTTTATGAAAAAATATCTGTTAAATATCTTTAATTATATATATCTTTGTAAACAAAAAAAAGATGAACTACAGAGTAAATGAAAACTTTATTCAACAAGAATTCTTTCTAGTAAAAATATGAAATAAGTTCGTATCACAATCAAACAGAAATCTGTATCCCATATTCAATGATTGATAAGAAATAAATGAAGAAACTAGTCTGTGGAATATATTCAATAGATTGAGCTGATCGAATAAGAACTTATCTTTCAACTAGTGCAAAGTAAATGTTTATTCAGAAATTTTCTACAAATATACATAGTCAAACAAAAAATATGATATATTTCAAAAAACATGATTTCAGTTTAAATCATAAAAGAATTACAAAATATATTTCAAAAAAATTGTCTTATATGTAGCATATTGTTATTTAATTATTTTTTTTTCTTTTTAGAACTCGACATTGTTGTCGATAAAATATCATAAAGTCGTTTTCTTTTGGATTGTTTTTCAGAATCAGCATTATTATCATTCGAAGGAAATATTGGTGAATTTGGTACTGGAGTTACAGATGATGGAGTTTCTACTTGTTTTGTTGTTGCTTTTTCTTGTTCTTTCAAAATTTGATCGACCATTGAGCAGTTTGAGGTTGTTAAATGAGAATAAAAGTTTGATAAGACAAACGATGATGTATCAGAACGAACCGGCAACATAATTTTAATTCCACATTGACATTTAATTGTTGCTTTAAATGTTTGACCATTTTCCGCAACCATTAAATCGTAATGTTCATTTTGTTTTAAGATAACTGAAATAAACGTTTTACGAGAAAACTCCTCAATTAGATCATTAATAAAAATAACATGATCATTTGTTGTTTTATATTTAGATACACAAGAACTATCATTACCATTAATATTTGTTAATGATCTTGATGGTATTAAATCTGTTAATGGTGATTTGTGTTGTTGTTGATGTTTTTGATTTTTCTTTATATATTTCTTATGTTTTTTCTTCAATGCATCAAATAAATGATCTAAATTCAATTGAACACCTTGCTTAACGATGAAATCATCAGTCTTGCATTGAAAACACGCAAGTGGTTTCAATTCATTAACTTCATCACAATCAAGTGTAAATATATTCAATAAATTCTTTGATCGAATTAGACATCGTGCATTTCTTATACCTTGTACACGTAATATATCGGCTTCGACTTTACCAGTAACCTGTTCAACAAAATCATAAAAGCTTTTATTTGATTTCCATAAGACATCCACTGGTAAAGTATATAAATCGAAAATTTCTATTTAAGTTCTTCACCAATAAACTTTTCCCAACAAATCGATATCAATGTCTTATTATAGGCAATAACCTTATCGAACCTAATTTATTTGAATACTCGTTTCAAATAGAAAATAAGTTAGTAAAAGAAAAAATGCAGAGATAGTTTTTAAAGTGAAGACTTATGACGTATGAATATATTCTGCTGATCCGAAGAGCAAAAGCTAGTATCTTCGAGTGAAAATATTCAAGATGCTTTTCGATATTCGAAACGATTATTTTTAACAAACTTTCAAGCTTTGTAGTATCGCAAAAATTTACTTAAATATCCTTCTCACCTGTAAAACTATAGATATATATATTTTCGCATATTAGGAAGTATTCCGATCCATTTTCGTGCATTCCATCCATTCGCAGGCATTCGCAGCCATTCCGATTAGTGTTTTCCCCCTTGAAATTTATAATAAATTTTAATCGATGACAAGATAAAATATATGTATTGTCGGTTTATAGTAGAGCGACTGCTGATATGTTATTAATAAGAATTTGGCCCTAGATCACCTATATCTCGTACATTTGCTCTTCTATGACACTCAGTTAAGTTTCCAGGAGTATTCTCCTACCGCATCTAATCCAGCGGAATACAAATGTTGCAAAACATTACAATCAATATACAGGAAAGCTCTTATGCTATTAAACTGATTTATTAAATTCTTTAGTAATACATATATATATTCAGGTATGATTTCTAAATTTTTTGATTTACATAATACTTTTCATGTGTAATGATTGTTCTAATAAATTCACAAAAGACGAATCCAAACAATTTTAAAATGGAATCTCAAAAAAAACCATGACTCAATTGAATTGCCAGTTATCGTATAAATCGTCTTTACTATTAGAATTTCTATTTTTATACTTATTCAAGCCAAATACATGATTTAATATTTTTTCTAAAACTGTCATATGAGTTCTGTTTTCCCCTTGCAGCATGCAGTATTTTGCACACATAAATTGTTCCAGAAAACTTATGATATCAAATTCATTTTATTATTTTAATTTGTTAATATTAGTCATCAAAAAAGTAAGCAGAGTCAGTTTATTAATTGTTATGTCAATCACGTAGTTAACCTTTAACTGAATATTCTGTCAATTACCTAGAAATAATTGTATTCAATTTATAACTAATGATTTAACTGGAAGATTATTTATACCTTCATCCTCAACACAATTCGTAATTCCTTCAGGTGCATATCCCGATTGACAAGCACATACACCATTATCACATATTGCATTAGCAACAAGACCTTGACAATTTGTATCTGAATCACATGATCCACCTAGTACACCATCATAAATAATAGAACTAGTAGTAGTAGTATCTATGACAATTAAAATTATTTATAAATAATGAGCTAAAAGAAAGATTATTCATACCTTCGCCCTCAACACAATTCGTAGTTCCTTCAGGTACATATCCAGATTGACAAGCACATACACCATTATCA
>JAJEKB010021488.1:1279245-1290160 GCA_022393335.1 Macrotrachela quadricornifera | reverse complement strand
AACTAGTAGTAGTAGTATCTATGACAATTAAAATTATTTATAAATAATGAGCTAATGGAAAGATTATTTATACCTTCACCCTCAACACAATTCGTAGTTCCTTCTGGTCTATTTCCAGATTGACAAGCACATATACCATTATCACATATTGCATTAGCAACAAGACCTTGGCAATTTGTGTCGGAATCACATGATCCACCAAGCAAACTGTCGTAAATAAGATCACTGGTGGTGGTAGTTACAAGAGAACTAGTCGGTAGAGCAGTAGTTGCTACAATTAAAAGTAATAGCATGAACCACATTTTGAAATCTAAAGTTGTTAACTGTTTATTATATATAATCGATAATTCAGGATATTCACGAGACAGAAAATCGATCTTGTTTCAAAGACAAATAATGTATGAAATGGTTTATGTTTTGTATTTTTTCATTTTCATATAATACAAGAGAGAAGCATCTTTTTGTGAGTGGTGATGAGCCGTAGGGCGGTAAAGACATTTACCTTCATTACTGTGTTACTGTAAATCATGATATATAAAATACAGACGTAATAGAAAGGGACAGAACGAGAAGAAAAGCTCTGAAATAATGATGTGATGAAAATTAGACGTTCCTCTCCTCTTATGACACATACTGAACGTATGAGCAAAATGAAAGAAACAATTATAGGGTTTATATTACAACATGTTACTTGTTGTATTCTGAATTTGTTAAGTATGGAAAAAATGATCCTAAATAACTGTCTGTTTTATATTCAAGATTGTTATTTTGTTATTTTTCTATTTTAAGAATCATTGTATTTAATTTATCGTATAATGTGAGATTGAGTAAGATCTATATTTCGAAAAGGATACCATCATGATTTATTTCCTTTATTTTCGATACATTTGCGTATATAAAGTCCTTTAACTTATTGGTTAAATCGCATATGTCTACTTCCCATATTCGAAATTTCATATCTCTATCTTATTAAAATTCAAAGAGGCGAAGATTAATCAATAGTAAAAAGGAAAACTGAATATATTTGCATATTTAAGACAAAAGAAAAAAAAAATTTTTTTTACTATTTTTATCCAAGAAAAACAAAATATCAGCATTGTCGGATGTTAATCTGCATCTGAAAAACATCAAATTTTCATGTAGATCGGAGATGTCCATCGTGTCTGAAAATCTGCCGTTGCCGCGATAAACATCTCTGATGTAAATATGGCGGAAAATTTCTATACAGGATATTATTATGTAGAAAAATCACTAAGAAGTTGACGATGTATTATTATGGGATAGGACATTTTATCTATTGTGCATTTATGGAAAGGAAATTTCGATTACAAACTCTTTTAAATTTAAGTCTTTTTTCAAACCTTTAAATCGTTGTTAAATTTCTTCATACGTACATCGGAATAGTGAAAAAGATGATTACTTTATTTTGGTCTCGAACGAAATAAATAAATGCTTTGCTTTGAATCGTTTAATAATGTTTTATATTTCGCCATATTATGCTAAACGATCGTACTCGAAGAAAGAACAAAAATATTAACGATAGAACGAAATAGAATATACGTCATTTGCTCTACACACTGACAGAACGAAAATAATTTGGCGAAAATGATCCAACGTTTTCTCTATTCTTTTTCTCATTCATAATAATAGGATATATAATTTATACATATTCAAAGATATTTTGGTTCATTACTATTTTTTTACACAAAAGACTTTTGTTTATACTAGACTCTAGTTTTTCAAGATAAAATAAAATTGCGATACCAATGGTAGCAAAAAAGATAGTAAACATATACAAAGAAGAACATTGAAATAAGAGTACATTAATGTAAATGATGAAAATCGAAACCTTTCTAAAAGTAAAACAACAAGAAACAGAAGAGAGACATCCAATGATATAAGATAAGTTAGATAATAGCAATATTATGACATCCGTTAATACTAAAAAATGCTATTTGAATGACATAAGAGCAGTATTTCCAAAAGCAGACATACCAGATTGAAGTACTTTGCTGAATTCACTCATTAATATGTAGAAAATGACAAAAAACAAGCACATGTGTGAATAGAGTGTCGTATACATTAATAAACATTGCCCAGTAAGAATATAAACTGTAATCAGTCTTTGTTTCAATTTTTCCAACAAGTCTGTTTATATCCTTACATTTTTTAAGTATTGTATTACGACCAAATTTTCTTGTATATATTTACCAGAGATGGACGGGGCAGCAAAAAAGTCACACCGCCACCGCCCCGCCCCGCCCCGTCGATAAAGTTTCGCACCGGCACCGTCCCGCCAATTCACCAATGAAACCGTCACCGCCCCGCCCCGCCCCGCCTTGTGTAAAGTCCGTTTTCAGAGGTCATTTATTCATAAAATTTTTAGTAGCTTTTTATAATTACTATCGCACGGCCCAATGAAAATGAGCCAAATTTTACTTTCTATTGTTCTTCGTACGATCTGAAGCATCTGTCCTAAACTTTTTTTACGAAACGATCGGTCATATAATTCTCTACAAGAATATAAAAGGACATTTCACATTGAGTAGGGCTATGAAAAAATTCTACGAATAATATTGGAAAGCCTCAACATGCTTAACCCTTTAAACCTTTTTTTTAGCAAAAATGAACATTTTTCTTTTCTTTTGTTGATTGGTGCTTTCAGGATATCAAAAGCTAATTAATCGCTATTTTAGTTCTAGAAAAGTTCTGTTTTAAGACTACGATAAAAGATTTTTCACATTGGAGCATATAACGAAAGATAAGGTTTTCTTTCTCTCAGATTTTATTAGGAAAATTGTATTTTATGAATACTAGTCTCATATTATTTGAGAAAATCTGCATACAAAGATCATAAATGAATACTTTTATCTTCTTTTGTCTTATTTTGAAGAGAAAGAAATGGCATCTAGCATTCGGACATCAAAAGTTAAATATGTTCCTTTTTCGATTGAAAAAGCAAAATAAACTAAATTATAGTCAATTTGAACACAATTAAAGAAATCAGTTGGTAATTTATAGTACATATTTGGATGAAACAGATTTCATGCTATACTACGAGAAATCTCCATTTAACTATTGAAGAGAAAGATGTGTACCTTTTTGATTTTTAAGTATATGCATATGAAAAATAGTCCATGGGCTTTTAAGAAGAAATATAAAAAGTTGGGTGCATTGGAGTATCATAGTATTGCATTTGGAATATTTTCATACTTCTATTCGATATCAAATGTCCTTATGTATTTCTGCAGAGAATTTCACGGCGCATTTTGTGTGAAAAACTTTGGAAAGATACGTCTGAAACCATACGCAGTATAATACAAAATAAAGTTTGGCTGGTTTTTCTGGCCTACCAGATATTATATTTATTCAGATGAGAAGACATAATTTAAATAAAGGATGATCCAGAAATAATAATACGACAACGAGAAATTTAAGTATCTATGCTTCTGTTTATTTAAACGGGCTCATTTTTGATTGGTAGTAATAGTCTACTTAAACTTTTCTATCCGGATAATATAAGTAAATCCTACTGTTAAATATTTTAGTTGACGTCAAGAAAGCAACATCAATAGTTGTCAAGTAAGAAAAATACATATGAAATATTGCGTAGAGGAATTTCAATTGTCATGTGGCAGAATGACTTTAAAAAATTCATGCAAATCTTCTACATACTATGTTGATGTACATATAGAACATTTACTATGCTAGGTACTGTGAATGCTAGAACTTGTGCCTAATAACTAAAATGTGTATCCAAAAGCCTTTGATTATTCAGTTGACAATCAGCAAAACTTGATACTTCATGTCTGAAAAGTCGAAATATTTTAATTGCAACTTTTTAAATTGACTGGTTGAGAAATTTTTCTGTACATTCATATAGCATCATTCAGGAGATTTATTTGAAATTTTTAAAGTTATTCTGTTAAATGAAAACTGAAAATCATCTACACAATATTTCATATATATTTTCCTTTCTCGATAACTAGCAAAGCTGCTTTCTTGACATCAACTAAAATATTTAACAGTGCAGGATTTATATTTACATTATTTCAATAGAAAAAAAAATTGAACAGAGTTCTACTACCAACCAAAAGCTGAGTTCATTTAAATGAATAGGGGTGGAGATATTTAAATGTCTTATTGTCATGTTATTGTTTATATTCTACTCTATCTATTAAGATAAAGTTTCGAAATAGAAAAGCAAAAATTTAAGAGAAAAATCTTAAAATATTTAATATTATCAGGAGGCGGGGAAACCGCGAAATTTCGCAGCGCACCGCCACCGCCCCGTCCCGCCAAGTTTCTGCACCGCCCCGCCGACGGGGCGGGGCGGGGCGGTGTCACACCGCACCCCGTCCATCTCTGATATTTACTATAGGATAGAAAGCGTTTTTAAAACAGAAACCTTCTGTGAATAAAAACTATTTTTGGCTAAATTAATTCTTCAAATATTATACTGGTAAAAGGAAGTAAAATAGGATCAGATGAATGAGTGATTTTATTCTAAAAATAAGCATATAAAAATAAAACAGGTTTGTAAGCAACAATATCGATAGAGAGTATATGCCGCAGTCAAATAAGAAGAGTCTAAAGTATTCTTGTCGAAATAATGATGAAATTCGATTTTCTTTTTAATGTTTTCAATCGATCACAGTTTGATTGCTGTTTAAATATATATATATATACATATACATTCGATACTTGAAACTTACTTAACATCATTTAAGAAGGAATACATGAAAACTATATATACAGGTGGTAACAGAATTATAGACCCCCTATGTCATAGCCAAAAAAATGAATACTATATTTTGGAAACAAAACTTTCTCTCCAAAATATAGTATTCATTTTTCTAGCTATGACATAGTGGAGTCTATAATTTTGTTACCCCCTCTACAAATATTCAATTCAAATAATTTCACATCTATCAATGTTTACATTCAAAACTAATCGCTTAAAAATATCATGTAATAGTTATTATTGAATTAAAGTAATTTGTGAACATTATTTCAATTAATAATGAATAAGAAATCGCTTTAAAAATTTGAGGCTTACAAGAGAAGCTCCCTAAGTACAGTAGTCTATAATCTGCTCGTGTGCGCGAACAGCCGTTTAGAAGAATATTTCAATTTTCTAAAACTAAAGATACCAGATGACTAAATCCTTTTAAAAAAATTGGAGTACACGAATTATACTAAGGTATATTTCGAAGACTTAACGTTATTGAAAATAAGATTTCTATATGAATGATCTATATTGGCTTAGTCTCATTTCAGGTACTATTTCTTTAAGTGATATAGAGAAATAAACATATTCTTGTAAATAATTTTGTTTAGTAAATGATGATTTATTTTCTTTTTTTGTTGTTGTTTACGACAATCATTATATGATTATGTTTCAATCAGATTCATGATTTTTTTAGTAAAGTTTTTAGAAGATATAAGAAATTCTTTTAACAATCTTATGTCTAAAGTTTATTTTAGCTGACCAACGTTAGGATATTCAAGCAAAACATTCATCCTAACTTTAGTAACTTAGAACTTGATTACTCTGTTTAGATTTCCGATCCTAGCTCTAATGTTTAGTTTTCATATCTAACGTTAGGATAATCTAGCAAATATTGTTCCTAACCTTAGTAATCTGTAATCTAATTATGGTATTTAAATTTCTAATCTCAGCTCCAAAGTTTAATTCTCATATCTAACGTTAGGATGATGAAGCAAAATATTGTTCCTAACCTTAGTGATCTACAATCTAATTATCGTATTTAGATTTCGAATGTTAACTTAAAGGTTAAATTCTCATATCTAACGTTAGGATAATCAAGCATAATGTTTATCCTAACTTTAGTAACCTAGAATTTAATTATCGCATTTAGACTTCTAATCTTAGCTCCAACATTCGATTTCTATATCTAACGTTAGGATATTCTAGCAAAATATTTATCCTAACGTTAGTAAACAGAATTTTATATTGTCAATTTTTTTTTACAATAAAAAAATTGACGATAGATTTCATTATAAAAAATTTTTTAAATAGGAATCTATATTAAAAAGAGTATTCGATTCATTTTTAAATTACACTTAAGACTACTGAGGTTTTTATCGATTCTAATCTATGTAACGTGAAGAATATATTTCTGACATGTATGTAATCATGAATCTAATTGATATAAATAATCATATAACTTACTTAAATTCAATGTAAGATTCACAAAATAATATTAGTCAGTATTCAATGTTAGTAGATATACAAGAAAGTATTTCTTTGTAAAATGATTTGTTAAATGAACTAATATTAGCGCTAAGTTTTCCGCCTTAATTAATGAATATATATTTTGGCGCTCAACAATAAATCTGTTTAATGACTTAATGAGAATCAAATCTAAAAATAATTTGATATTCAATAATAAAACGTAATTAGATTATTTTTTGTAAATACACAAACATTAAATTATGTAATACTGTAATATCGAGTGTATTAGAAATATTTATATATATAACACATACATAAACAAACACACAAAATCTTTACTTATGATAATATGTACAAATGATTTTAAATATTCTTACTAGAAAACTAGTGATAGAACAATTGTATTTCAGATTCTTTAGTTTTTGAAAACTATTTATCATTTTCTGGATCAATTCTTTTTAAATATGAATAAGATGTATGTCATAATCCAACACAATATTCTTCTAAATCGATAATTTTGTGTTCTAAATTGAGCTTAAGTTCTAATAAATTTTCATCCTTTTTAATATCCCATCGTTATCGTGGTCGAATTTGTCGATTTTGATATTCTAGCTGTCTGTAACGGGGGCTGTCTGTAACCAGGGGAGGGGAGCAGCAAAACCTCGACTTAAAACTTACACATACTATTTTCCTTCGTCAAATATGTAAGTTCCACAAAATATGTATAAAAAAAATCTGTAGAAACAACGAATATTCCAAAAATCATAACAGTGAAAAAAAACAATTATAAAAAAAACATAATTCTTACAATAGCCAATATTGCATAAAACCGAGCAAGGGGTGGTGATGGGCATGCTCTCCGATCTGGCGGGGGCTGGTGGGAGCCAGTTCCCACCAAAATTTTAAGAAATAAAAGTTGTTTCTGCGAAATTTTTCCGATGCTGTTTTTTTTTACTATTTGCTGCTCTTGACTCTTTTATTTTTGCCAGAAAGTCTATTAATTCTATTTACTATTTCTGCCAGAAAGTATGTTCATTCTATTCACTGATTCTGCCAGAAGGTCTTTTATTTATTTATTATTTCTACCAGAAAGTTCATTCATTTTGTTTTCTGTTGCTGCTAGAGGATCCATTCATTCTATTCACTGTTTCTGCCAGAAATGCAATGGTTTCTGGTCTTCTTTCTAGCTATGTCTATTTGATGCCTGATACTTTTTCAATATGTTATTGTGAAATAAGTGCGTTTTTTTTTGTAGATGACTGTCTCTTGTAAATTAAACCTTTCTGGCGGAAAGTCTTTCTGCCAAAATTTAGCTCCCCCACTCTCAAAAGTGATCGGGAACTATGGTGATGGGGACAGAAAAAAACAAATGTGTACCTTCTTAACTGTCGATGACTACCTTCAACATGATTATTGGAGAGCAGGTGCTCCCCGTTATGTTTGAGTCAAACGAAACTCAATGTTGAGATTCATTAATAATCATTTATCTTAATAAAAAATTTCTTCGTATTTAAATGCCTAAATTTATAATTAATAAATATCTGAAAAAAATTGAAAAATAGTGTACACAAATGAAATAATCAACGTAGGTTTTTTTGGTTTAATTGCAGAATAATAAACTATGACTGAATCACCATACAAATTTCATATTTAAAAAGAATTTTTAGAAACCTGACTTCCAAGTTTATTTATTATTGGTTCGATTTTGTTTTTCGTTCTATAGCGAATTTAATTAAAGAAAACAATCGTTTTCTTTTTTGCTTCATGCTGTCAATAATTAAAAATAAGCAAAGTTCCTGAAATGAGACGCTACCGATCTATATGTATAATGGCGAGTGCCACGTCTGGTTTCTTACCTATTAGTCAATTTTTTCGACCAATCAGATTCGAGCAAAGAATCTTTCTTCTACTGCAAGGATCCGAATAGAAAGTGTACCAAGCAGAATCAAAATGTACGGCACCCTTGCAATATTTAAAATACACTCTGTCTTACACGTGGTTGCGAAAGCAGCGTGTACATACTACACTTTGCTAATAAAATTTACATTTTATTTGTTATTGACAAATCAGTTTCTATCGAGTTTCTTTATTTTGATATTCGTATTAACAAATGATAAAATACTACTGAGAGCAACCTGTTTTGATCAATCTTATGAATGATCCGATGAATTTTTTATCTTTTCATTCTATCTACGTATACAAATAATCTTTGTTGTAATTTGTTTTAAGGATATATGACACGAATATGAATGAATTATTGTGATTTCAACTTTTCTTGTGATTATACCAATAATGAGTTTTTTATTTTGTCTATTTTAGATAAGTAAAAGTCAGATAAAATTATTTAAAATGCGGAGTAAAAATGCAGCTTCAGTCACACCTTCACATGATTCTTCATTATTAATTATAGTTGATTCAGCACGTGATTCTTCAACGTTGATTACATTAATAGGTGATCCAGGATTTGAAATTATTATTGATAAAGGCACTGCAAAACAGTTTGCAACATCTCCGAGAACAAATCATCATGTTCAATATTTATGTAAATGGGAACAAACATCCGAGGCACAATCTAAAACTTACATCTACGATGATCTTGGTGGTAGACGTGAATTATTCACATGTTGGTTATACTTCGAAAAATATGGAAAACGAAAAAACACAAATGGTAAGTTGTGATATCTAAAGAAATGTTTTTTGTTAACACTTTGCGATTCATTCTGTAACTGATACAAGATTTTTATTATTTTGTGAACGAAGTTGCTGAAAGAATAATTCTTTAAATAGGAAAAGAGAATGTTTGGTGTACCAGCAGCATCAAAAGATTATTGCTTGATAAAATCAAGCAACATAAAGAAAACAGCGAAGTCCATAAACAGACAGAGGATCAAGAAATATTAGTGTCTTCTCGAGCACAACCAGGTTGACATGTGACAAAATAAAAAGAAGTTGGAAAGCAAGAGTAGGCAATACAAAACTTGACGTTTTCTTGTATCTATTTGATTCAAGAAGACTGTCCATTATCATCTATTGAACCATTGTACAATTTATTAGAAAAGTTAGGTGTACAGTTATTACCTGCTCAAGTACCTGGTGTATCATATCGTAATAGTGATACTGCTATAGGATTTAAAGAAAAGCTAGAGAAACAAGAGTCTATCTTTGCAGATTGTAGTGAAAAAAGGTACTATGTTTTTTCTTGATACATTTTTTCTCGTTTCAGTTTCTATTCGATTTATAACTATCGTATATCAAAATATGCAGTTGACTTACATGATAATTATAACATGTGCGATGATCGAGGCTAGAACAGAAGCCTTTGAATTATATAATGATAAGAAATTTAATTTATTTTTAAATTCATATTATAAAGAAAAATAGTTTAGAATTATCTTAAATTAACTGTAAATAATATGTCACCAAATACACATGTTTTGCATTTTTCTTTAAATAGCTCTTAATTAATTATTCATGATTTATTCAATTATATATATTGAATACAAATTTTTCAATTAACTTATATTCGTTTGTCTCGAAATTGATATAAGGGGTGTTCCAGAAATACTGAAACGATTTTCAAATGTTGCGTTCTCGCGTTTAACACAACCGAAGCGCTTGAAACTTTAGCATATTATTGGATACGTTTAGTACTACATAACAGGGCTCGAAATTGGGCCAATTTTGATGGCCCGGCCCGGCCCACACCGGGCCAAGTATTGAGCATGCCCGCCCGGCCCAACTTCTATTCTTTAAGAGACCGGCCCGGCCCGTCCGACCAATTCATCGTGCCCGCCCGGCCCGACCCGGTTTGGCCCGACACTGTTTTAAGGATATCTTGCTTCCAAACAAACTTTCGCTGCGAAAAGTAACGATTATTTTTGTAGTTTATTCAAACACTGTAAAAGATGTATCTTCATGATGATCATGAGTTGAATAAAGTCAAACAGAAGTTAACA
The DNA here is from genome assembly GCA_022393335.1 of Macrotrachela quadricornifera. NCBI lineage: Eukaryota > Metazoa > Rotifera > Eurotatoria > Philodinida > Philodinidae > Macrotrachela > Macrotrachela quadricornifera. The sequence goes on along the minus strand of JAJEKB010021488.1, from coordinate 1,280,005 downwards.
CTCGCGTAAACACCATATAAAATAATCCGAAATATCCATTGAACTGAAAAAGTGAGACGTCTTCTCCTAGCTCAGTTTCATGAAGGTTGTAACTTGTTAATCAAAACCCTCTGAAGTGAAGTATTTACTGATCAATCTAGAAGAGTAAGATTGACTACTATTTGTAGCTTATTCTCTTATAATAAATATACTACCAACGCTTCTCTACTTGAATAGCATTCATGTTATTCAATACAACAGATAGTTTACTCGTACTTGTTTGGGGACGAGTGTCATTAATCAAAAGAAATGTTATTTTCGCTATTCTCTACATGAAACATGTGCAATCTTCCCATAGTAAAGACTTCTCATTAACATCAGTTGAGAGATGCATGATCTGTATAAGATGTTTCACGATACGTCAGGATAAAATTGATCAAAAAAGAGAAAGTCAATAAAATCATTTTTAAAGCTAAAAAACAGATTTAACTTGTATTAATATAGCAAAGTTTTAATCTATTTTTATCCGTAAACTAATGAACTCTTATCGAAATTATGGGCAGTTTTAGATGTATAAATTTGAATTGACATTGTCTCTCGAAGCGGGATATATCTGTCAAAATCTAATATAATATCGTATGCGATATTTATTCACCAGAGAAGTTCGGCAAAAATATTGGAAGTCAAAACTTCAGAATAAAATTCAAGAAAAAACATAAACTACAATCGCCACTTTTAAAATCAGCTTTTTATTTTTTTTACAAGAGAAATCTTCAGAAAA
>JAJEKB010021488.1:1248689-1279145 GCA_022393335.1 Macrotrachela quadricornifera | reverse complement strand
CGGGCAGGGCCGGGCCGGGCCGGGCAGGGCCGGGCCGGGCAGGGCCGGGCCGGGCCGGGCAGGGCCGGGCCATCGGGCCGGGTGGCCCGTTTCGAGCCCTGCTACATAACTACAGCGTTTCAGATCTATAGCTTGCACTATAGATGAAAACCAGTAGCAACACGAACATATACTTTTTTTCAATTTTCTTGTATTTCGGATCTGGCAAAGTGTTTATACCTCGACTTAGATACATGTTAAAATCTCGAATCTTTTTTTAAAGATGCGCCATGAAAAGCTCTACAAAAGTTACAATAACAAATTCCACTTGATTTGTGTTAATAGTTTCTACCAGACTCAAAATAAAAAAATCTATATGATAATATTTCTTCTCATCATAATGTGCATAATAAAAAAGTATTTGGGATATCTTTTTGTTTTGCATACATCTCAGCTTTTATTGTAAGTATAGCAGAAACCATTAGGATGAATTAATAAGAAATTGTTATTAGAATTTTCGTAGAGTTTTTCATGACACATTTTTTAAAAAAGAATCAAGATTTTAACATGTATCTAAGCCTAGCTATCGATAAAATAAAAAAAAATGTTGCGCAATCTGAAGATAATATCTAATTAGTCTGGCATAAAAGAATCTTTTTCGTCTTTTTGTTCTTTTGAATGGGCATCATGATCAATAACAAATAATAAACAATTTAGTATACCGTCCAACTGAGTTATATAATATTCATATCCGACTGTTCTGTTCTTTTCTCGTTGAAAAAACATAAGCTATACCCTATTAATTGATCAAAGAGTATAATCGTCCGCGGATAAAAAAAACTATCATTTTACATTACATTTTTTCACTACATAATACACTGTATTAAAAAAACAAAATATACCACAAGATGCAGCGTGAAAAGAACTACAATCTACAAAAGATGACTTGTTTCATAATTGCACTTTTTGTTTTCAAAATGGACAAAATTCTGCGCGGCTAATAGTATCAAAAACTTTCTTTTCGAAAACTCGAAAATTGGTGCCTTCGAATTTTGTCCATTTTGAAAAAAAAAAGTGCAATTATGAAACAAGTTGTCTTTTGTAGATTGTAGTTCTTTCCACACTGCATCTTGTGGTATATTTTGTTTTTTTAATACGGGTGTAATGTGTTGAAAGAATGTAATGCAAAATGATAGTTCTTTTTGTCCGCGGGAGAATGAAAGTGTTACGCTAAAAAAAATAAAGGAAACGTCAATTTTTTTAATGCAATAACTTCATATTTCCGAGTAGGTGCCGCCCACTCTGCTCACCCTTTGGATAAAACACTGCTTTTTTTGTAAATTTTAATGGAATAATACAAAGATTATCATTGTTAGAAAAAATGTTTTTATATCGAGTTTGTCAGCATTTGAGGTCTTTGGACAATTGAGATCAGTTGACCAATCATCACTGCCTACACAATTCTTGCAAACGAATAATCCAAGTGGATCTACTAAATTTTTGATCGATTTGAGTCGATCATAATTAGCTTGTGTACCGAAGAATTTCTGTTGCCAATTTGGTTCATTCGGATCAGCTTCATTCATGTAACAACCAGATTGATCACCACCGGAAACTCTTTGTAAAATTTCTATTTGACTTGTGATATGTTTAGCAATTGCTTCTTGCTCCTCCTGAGAGGTCAAATCGGACCATTCAATTCCATAGATGACATGAATAAGAGCCGTACGCCATACTGGATTAACACTATTGTTATTATTGATTTTCGATACTTGTTCACCAGCTACAAGATGTGCGACCAGTGATGAATGATTTTTCCTTTGCTTTCTGACATCAATAAATGCTTGTGCAATGTCATCAGGTTGATTACGAAGAATTGTTTCTGGAATGAGACGTGAGCCGAGTAAGAGATTTGCGCCTGTCGGATTGAATTGTGTCAGTGTGTTATAAAAGTAAAGATAAAATGATGGCAGTGGAAAGATAAGTTTCGTTACGAATTCTAAATCCGTATTGTTCTGAAGAAATTCATGGAATGTCAAATTAGCTGCGTTCACATCTCCATTCGGCAATATCATCAATATAGCAATGCTGGAATCAGAAAAATAAAAAGTACCGGACCAGTTTCCGTTTGCAAGTGTAGGCAAAAAATGTACAGAGTCACTTAAAAATCTATCGTAACGTGTCTCATTCGGTGGAGCAATATAGAAGACAGCAGCTATGACAGGTGGTGATGGATAAGTACGTAGAACAACGCTGAGTACAATAGCAAAAGTTCCACCACCTCCACCTCGTAAAGCCCAGAACAAATCTGTGTTTTGGCAAGCATTCACCGTCTGACGTCGTCCATCAGACATTACAACATCAAATTCCAAAACATTATCAGTGGCCAATCCTTTCCAACGTGACAATGGACTGTGACCACCTCCTTGCAAGTAACCACCGGCACAGCCCACCGTTCCTGATGCTCCACCTATTACTGTCAAATTAAATTGATCTAACCATGTATATGCTTCACTCCATTGAACACCTGCACCGAGACGAACAGCATTTGATACAGAATCACCACATGCTGTAAATTGATCGATCAATGTCATGTTTTTCATGTAATGAAGCCAAAGAAGAAATGAACCATATGCTGTTGATCGACCCAAATAATCGTGACCAGTTGTTTTAATGACTAAACGAAGATTATATATACTGACAAATTGAACAGTTGCTTGAACATGTGAGGGTAGTGTAGCATTAACAGCCAAGATAGGCACAGATCCTTGATTACATGAAGAGTTTCCAGCCAAAATTGAACATGAACTATTTTCCCAATTGTGATTTTGCATTGCACCTACTTGATCACTACGCCACGATGCGTTATTCCATTGAGTAGTGGCTGTAGCGCATGCACTAACGTCCACTGGAGTAGAATGGCACACAGCAGCCGATGGTAGAGGTGAAACAAGACGTCCATCAACAGATTGATTGAATATTTGCCAAACAGAGCTGTTTGGCCAACAGGTCGAATCATTTGAAAGACAACGGCAACGTCGTTCTTTAAAAAAACAAGATCGTATTAATTCTTATTGATATTTGGACTAGTTTTAATCTACCTGTGATAGCGAGATGTTCGTTGAGAATAATGATAACGAATAAAAAAACAAAAGTTACTCGAACTGACATGTTAATATGCTCACAAATTCCTTGCGCTTATATATTATATTGACGCTTATCTTTTTCCTTTCTTAAAATGAATGGATATCAATGTCTAATCATTTTTTTCGTGCACATAAGCCAATATGGTTGAAGCCTTACCTGTATAATTCACTCACGTGGTTTTTAGAGAAAAGAAAAGTACGATGGAGGTAAATATTCGATGTGTTGATTTTATTATTTCGGTTGGGATGTGCGTTAGACGAAGATAAAGAACAACATTTGATTCATCACTTGCATATATCAATGTGGCGCACATGTGTGTTTATATAATGATGAAGAATGACGGTTGATCAATGCATTTCCAAACAGATTAGAGAGAGGCTTCCGAGCTTTTTGCACAATTCCATGCCACGATGATCGAGATGAGGATTTCACTATTGATTTGTGGAGATGTCGACTGAAAATTGACTAGCTGAAGTTTCGACTATTTAATAAACGTGTCAAGTTCAAATGAAACAAATTTTTCATCTATCCATAGTCGAAATTGTTTACATTTCTAATGTGAAGTTTTTGAGCTTTAGATTTTCTCTTATTATATGTTTTTCATGATTTTAGTCATTTCTATCAAACCTTTTTATACTACTGAATGAAGCGTTCATGAAAAAAAACTCTGATGTATTTTAACTTGAAAAATTGTTCTGTCGATTTTTCACTGTGTGAGAACCCTTAATTACATATTAATCATATCTAATAAATAGGTTTTCTTCTAAAACTATTCAAAATTTTAGTTGTCAGTATATTATCCAAACGAATTACTCTCCAAAGTATTTGAATAATTAATATACTATATGCATTTAAAGGATTAAATAAACGAATTGATAAACTTTCGAAAAAATATGGTAAATACGACCTTAATTTAAAAACGTGACCAAAAATCTAAATTTAATCTTGTTTATCAATCTGTTTGCCCTTCATAACCGATGATACATCCATCACGCTAATGTTACTGCTAACGTTTTCATAGCGAGATTATTCTTCAGTAAATCAGTAGTGTCAAACTCGAAAATTAAATTCAACTATTCCTTCAAGTATTCAACTATTATAGTTGAACAGTCGACATTTTCAACTATGATAGTTGAATACTTGAAGGAATAGTTGAATTCAACTTTCGAGTTTGACACTACTGGATAATTAATAGTCAATAATATAACATCTCTCCAGTGAAACTTCACCATAGACAATTGACTATGAGGAATCGAAATCTGAAGTTCGTTTTTCAATATAGGTAGGTGTTAAATAATGATAAATTAATAAATCATCGTTTCTAATAAAACTTGGGTGATTGGTGTCAAGCACCGAAAATACGAATGTGAATTCAGTAAAAATGTTTGCGATCTATTTCCTAGCTTTCTTTGAAAACCTGCTTGTTGTTTTAAACTTGACTCACAGATATTCAAGAGTCGTGAATCTATGTTCCATATTGATTCTAATATATACAGTTTCCTTTGTTGAATACTCTATGTCTGATCTTTGAGTAAGATCTATACAAAAATATGTAAAGAACGAAGCCACTTTTCGAAGTTCTGTTGTTGAGTCTCCATAGGTATCAACAGTAAAATTATATTCAAAAATAGACGAATCACTTTCCTAGACTACGATATGTTGCATTCGATTTATAGCAATTATTAAATAGTTCTCCTTTCTTATTTTCTTCTTAACGAGCGTATTAACAACAAATACCCCGTTGCTTTTCTAGAAGAGTTTAAATGAGATGCATCCATTAACTTCAAAGCTGAAGTAATATCGGTCGATATAGTGACGTTAAATATGCAAGCGGCTAGTCGTGAGTGGCTGGCCAGAGACAGTAGTGTCAAACTCGAAAGTTGAATTCAACTATTCCTTCAAGTATTCAACTATCATAGTTGAAAATGTCGACTGTTCAACTATAATAGTTGAATACTTGAAGGAATAGTTGAATTTAATTTTCGAGTTTGACACTACTGTAATTATCTGGCAAACCAACTCAGAGTTCATTTATTGATCTTTGACTATCTTGGATCAAACTCTTCAGGAAGAAAAATAAAGCTAATTACCAATTGCTTAGTAATTTATTATGAATCAGAAATTTGACTCTAGATGCAATTTTTTTACCCTCCTTTACCTTCATATAGTTTTCAACTAGAATATTACAAGCTTTTGATATTAATCTAATAACTATAGAAGGAAGCATACCCACATAACTAAAAGGTTATTTTACGTTATATGATCTCTCCTCCAATCTATGAGACAAATCGTTATTTCATAAAAAAAAGCCTTTTTTAATAAAAAAAAAATTAATTTGAAAAAATTCAGAAACTAGCAGTGCCATTCGAGTCCTCAACCCCGATTATTTTTGGTCAAACTTTATGAAAAATCATTATTTTCTTACAAACATGTTTTTTTTGACCTTTGACCCCGACGACAAGCAAGCAAACTATTTGTTTTTCATATAACCCTTCCTTCAGTCGGGGAAAAAAGCATTTATAATGAATGCTTGTTCAGATCGACCTTCTGAATACGCAAATTTGCATGGAAAGCAATATGCTTTCTTTCGCATCTCACTACATTCAAGTCACTTAAATCGTCGGTACTAAGAAAAGCAAAAATGACAATGGTTTTGTGTCGGAAAAGTAAGATTCGGTTGATAAAGACCTAATAATACGAAATCTTTTGCAGCAAATGATCCTCGAGCAGGATCTCTTTTAGTTGAATTATTTGAAAAATAATTATTTAATGATTCACAATGATCAGCTGTGTTGATGTTGCTGTTGCTGTTAACAAATTTTCACCAATAACTCGTTTATCAATTTGATTTTGATCGTGAAGTGTAGACTTTGTTGATGAACAAGATCGTATATCATCATGATCATCTAGTATAACTGATTCATTTATATTCATAACATCATTATTTGCAGTTGTTGTAACATACTATGAGAGTTTTTCTTTTATCAGACATTTACTAATATATACAAGTATAATTACAAAACCATTAATAAAAGCGAATTAAGTACACAACTGAAAGATGATTAAGAGCTTCTCTATATCGTGAAAAGAAGCGAGAGAACAGCCTTTGTTTTTCTCCAACCATGTAATCTTAATCAGACTTGAATTCGACAAAGATAAATGTCAGACATACGCGATAAGATAGTCTTACAATAAATAAACTAAGTCTCGTAGTGCATCAATATTCGTTTTAATAACTATCAGAATATGAATTATTAGGGGGTGCAATAACTTTTTATTGCTACTCCTAATTTTTTCTAGGGGTGCCGATTGCTACCATTCGCTACTATGGCGCGCCGCCAATGCAATAATATGTCAAAGTTTCAAAGACTTTGATTTTGTGAAACGCAAGACCGAAACATTTGAAAACCGTTTCAGTATTTCTGGGACGCCCTTTATTCATTCTCCATTCCGGACTGTTTAATGTTATTTTTTATAAAAATGAAATGTAAATCATATCCAAGTGAATCAGAAAAGGAGAAAAGTGACAATATGTTTCTCGGTCGTTACTCCATACAGAGAACTTCAAAAGATTGAACGAGGTGCTCTCGGCCATTGTAGGGTAGATAAGCACGGCCATATCTCGCTTCATACTTTCCCAAAGTGAGATGACCATTAACATAGCCACGTGCAACGTAGAGAGTATCATTACAAAGGGTATTGCTAGTTGTCCCACCTTCCACTGCTTTAGGCGGGACGTTACCATTGCTGACGGGAATCCACTTAAATATTTGTTTCCAACTAGGATGAGTAAGCACTTCATAGGTGTTGGATTTGTGCTCGTTCCAACAACATCCACTATAACAGGCGTTCAAGGTAGGAATGACTTTGCCCGGTGCCAACTGTCCTTCTGGTGTGATGAAGCGACCCACATATAACGCGCATTGATCATCATAGCCGCCTAACACCGCATTTGGCGGCACATGACCGTTATAAGCAGATTGCCAGGTTGGCGCTACTGTTTTGTGACGAAAGAAACGAAGAAGTAGTTATTTCATTCTCGTCGAGCAAGAGCATACATAAAGTGAAATAGTTATTATTTTGTGTATGACGTTTTCTCATTCAAATTCAATTGTTCTCCTAATTTCTGAGTTCGTCAAGACAAAACAGCTTCTATCATCAATATTCTTTGATCTACGTATATGTCTTAAATACAGATAACGGTGATTTTATTTGGCAATTATCAATCAATGTAAAAATGACTGACGACTACTTAGATCTATCTACCACTAAATTCAAAAGCTGTTTATACATATTCTGTAGCATCATTTCAAAACATATTTATACATGTTTGGGCAGATTCGTAATGGGAGGTGGGAGGAAGTCACGAGAGGAAAGTAGAGCACTTTCATTTCTCGAGTCTATATCTAACTATTATCCACCTTAAATCGTTTCGAAACACTTTGGATGGTTTCAACACGATTCTGAAAGACCTTTACAATGTCGTGCCTTCATTTTCGAATAGACTGTCGAACATTACGAAACTTTGGATGAGAATGAAAAATTTCGGCTGAATTAACTTTTTTTAAATAATACTTCTATGCGCTACCTCCCTCCTTCATTTAACACATGTGTTCCTGAAACAGTTAATAGAACATCTTGATCTAAGTTCCGCAATGTTCTCAAAAATGAAAGGGGTGTAATTCGAAGGTTCAGAACTGGACACAGAATACGGTTTTAGTTATTACAAAAGTTCCCAACTGTGCTTCCCTTTCGGGATGAAGGATGAGAGACAACAGAATATCCGCACTCCAAATACTTACAAGAGGATACAATAACAGAAATTTTGTTAATAAGAGTTGCAGAGTCTTGTCCAATCGAGAGATTCGATGGTTTATCAAGTTCTTTTGATAATTCTGTTAATTTTTCTTGAAATTGACGTAAATCACTTTCATTAAAATCATTTTCTCTACGAATTTGTCTTATTTGATCAGTCAACTCAGCCAAATTAACTTCTATTTGATTGATATATTTAGTTGTATGTTCAGATAATATTTGTCTATATTCTTCAGCTGTTTGATGGATTTTATTAATTGAATCTTCTTCCCATTTATCGATTTCTTTTATTAATGAATGTTTTATTAATGAATATTTTTCTGGATTATTTAATTGTTCAGTAAGTGTTTGTCGAAATATATCACGATTGATTTCAATTTCATCCAATTGTACATTCAATTCTTGACGATGATCTGTTAGATGATCAAAACAAAATAATTGTCGACAACCTTCACATCTAACTACACGTTTTTCTTTGCTACATCTTATACATTGCCCTTTACCAGTTTCTGTTGCCATCTTTCAAATATTTCAATGTTGATATGTGTTTATGGAGAATTGAGAATGTATAAACAAAATAAAATATAAGTGTTGTGTGCGATAACAAATATGAAAATAACAACATGAGTCAATGTTAATAAACTTTAACTGGGAAGCAACAGAATAGAAAAAGAATCTTATAAAATAATTTTCCAATAAAAAAAGTGGTATGCAATACTATTGATGATTAAGGACATCTTCTGTCGAACAATTTTCCATGCAGATAAATCAGTATAAGCAGTTTTTCATTCAACTTTAGTTTATTTTCATAAGTTATATTTATTGTGAATAAACATCTCCTTTGTTTTATTGATAATAGGGTAATGTGCAATACTTCTTCATACTTATTCTTTCCAAACGATGGAATTCTCTAGTAACAAAATTGGATGAATGTGATATTCAAAAACAAAGATCATCGAGCAGTAACATAATTTCATAAGGATATGCTTTTAAAACGTTATTTTCGAAATAGGCAACGATACTGACGAGACAAACAAAGGCCAGATAAATACAAGCTACAGAACCAATTCAATGTTTTTTTGAGTTTCAATCCTTAGCTTGACAAATTATGACTAAACTTCATATTGATATTTCTATCTCAATTTCAAATACGGATCCAAAGCCGCAATGTTTCATGAAGCGAATAGAAGCATCTGGCAAGAAGCTATTATATATTTATATAAAAGTTGTCTGAACTTACGTTTATTTCCATACGAACAGAGAAAAGCTAGAGAAACAAGAGTTTATTTTTTGCAGATTGTAGTGAAAAAAAGTACTGTTTTCTTTTGGTACATTTTTCTTTTTTCAGTTTCTATTTGATCTATCACGGTCCTATATCAAAAGATGCCGTTGAATCTGCGCTATTTTTTCGAAAGAGCAAACTATAGTAAAGAAAAATAAAAAATACTAATGGGGGAAAGCCAATTTAGAATCACTGTATATTCTAATTTTGCTAGAAGCGCGAACTTACGCCACTTTTTTAATACTATTTCACAGGATGTTCAAAAACCGATGTCTCTGACTAGATTCTCGATTTAATCGCTCTTGTCACGCTCTGAAGAAAAGCTAAAATGAAATTTGTAACCAGTGCTTTTAACTGCGCCGAATAATATAAGACGCAAAATATCTTCCGAAAGCAAAATTTCTTTTATTCTTCAGTATGTTTTCGGAATGATACACGATTATTGCTGACCCAAGGAAAGCTATTTCGGAGTATAAAAGTCACATTTTAGGTAATTCTGATCGCAAAAGTTACTTTTTGAAAAAAGCTTTCATGTTATTGAATATGACTCCCGAGTGGCATACGCTCATTTTCGAGCAAATAAAGACCGTTTTCATGTGATAAAGCTATATGTCCGCTGTCTGATAATCGAAAATTATCCATTGTGTATCAAATAAAGATATCTATTGTTTATAGATTTGGTTCATTATTAATTTCTTGACAATTCTATATAGAGCTGTGCATTTCTTTTTAAGATTCCTCTCTAAATCATCTGAACAAATATGACATTGTCAAAGCCATATGATAAACATCTTTAAGGGTACCTCCCCCCTCTTTTTTGATGATTTTCAGATCTCAAAGACGAGAAGTCCAATTGAGCTGAAGTTTTTATGGTAGACGGACTACCTAAAATATGAGACACATATTCGAGGAAAAAATTTTCTAAGGCGGTTTTCGTGGTTTTCCATAGGCTCTCACCTTGGATCGAAACTTGTATGTCAAACCTTGTCCGATTTGACTAAGAATTTGTTTCGAGATACTTGCAACCATATCTCAGAGGTAATTTTCAGCTTTTTCAAAAATCTCGCTTTCTTTTTTCTTTTATAAAAAAAATGCGTAAAGGTTTTCTCCAAAACCAAGTTTTTGACCTTCGGAACCCTATAAATCCTGATGGAGATATCAGAAATGAACACCGCCGATTTTACCTTTGGAAAATAGTTCAAAGTATCTATGGTCAAAATTTCAGCTCAATTGGACGAAGTTAAAGGAAGGTCGTCCGATCCACAATTTAGTCTTGTGCATGAAAAACTAGTTTTGAGAAAAACGAAAAATAAGTTTGGGAGCAGTCTGATTTTTTTCAGCATTTTTGTGAACAACTTTTCGTATAAAATCTACTGAGCACGTTAAAAAAATTTTTTTTTCGCGGAAACATTTCGTGAGCACCCGATAGCAATTGAATGGCAGGTCCGATCGAGATCATTTGAACGACGATCGAAATACCAATACATGATCTATTTATAGTGCGTATAAACAAAAAAAAATTTCCAAAAAAAATAGAGAAAAACAAGCCTACGGATGCAAGAAGGAGAGAGCGGATTTGAAAAGATCTTATTATAGGATAAATAAGGATGTGATCCGTACATAATTATACTAAGGATCTAAAATATGACATGTAAATTCTTTCGATTTATGTGCTTCTTTGACTAACAGACACCGCATTACCGTCACAGGTGTATAGACAGATGATATAAAAAAATTTTTTTCATTTCTCTTCATATTCATCTGACATGAATTATCAGAATTATATTTAAATATGAATTCATCTTGGACTCTTATGTTTTCGAATTTTGAATAATCTATTTCGAACAATATAAATGTCACTATTAGTTGATCTCATCTTTGTTCTGATATCAAAGAGAAAGTAAAGTATGACATGCATGTGCTGTAATTCAATTCTTATCATGAAAAAAAGATATAATCCATTTGAAGATTTGTTTTACCAATTTTGTTTCAATGGAAGGTAGACAAGCCGATTAAGAAACTCTTAAATAATTAGAAACACATCACCGATTTTAACACTACATTCTCATTTTATTTATTAAATATTAGACATACAGTTGGAAAGTCAAAAATCAGAAAAAGTTATTTTGAAGATCATGAAAATGAAGTTGACTAGGTACTCCAATTATAAGCATGTTTGAACCAAATATCACTGTCTGTAACACAGGATTCTTCCATTGGTATTGAATAGTTTCTTCAGTTTCACCATTATCATTCATCATTATTAATTTGTTGGGTAATTCAGTTACAATTAACCATTTTGAATTTGGTAGTGAAGTAATATCACAAACATCTAAATCCAAAATGTGTAAAATATTCATATTACAATCACGGAATTCAAATCGTTCACAGCATGACTTTCCATCTTTACCGATACCTAATATTAAATGAAATTCATTCATTTTCATATTTCTAATCGCTTCGTTATCATTTTTAAGAATAGATTTCCATTCATTTACTAATATATATTCATTTTCATTTATTTCAATCTTTCGTTTTTGAATATTACAATCATACGATAGAAATAAAAAATCATTGTAACATGTGCAACGATACCATCCAGTACCAGTATCAAGAATATTTTCTATTATTTGCTGTTTTTTCATCGTCGATGAATCGAATGTATAGAAACCGCTATTACTCCATATAAAAAATAGTTTCAGTAAAGTTGAATAGCATATATCGATTACCCAATCGTCTTTATCCCAAGAAATATCTTGTTGATTTATATGATTTATATCGAAACCACATAGCTTATCGAACGTACCATGAAGTAAATAATGATCAGATGTTGCTACTCGTGTGTTATGACCATTCTTGATATTAACTATCATTTTAGGTTTATTCTGTATCAATTTTTTTAATTTTGAATTATGATCTGAGGTACTTCTTACTTTTTGAAATTCGGTAATTGTTGTAGTTCTTACTTCATATATATTTTCATTTTGCATCTCATAGTCGCTAATATTAATTTCGAACACATTTTTCCAGTTAATCGGAGGTATATAAACATCTATTTTGCTGTTTTCATTGCTACTGATTTCATTTAACTCATAATTGATTTGCTCTATATCGTTTGTCAATTTTTTTAAATATGATTCATGAAAATCATCCTCAGCACATATTAAATCTAATTCATTCCTAACTTCATCATAATATTGGCTCGCACCGGTCATTTGTTGTTTTCTTAAACGATGAAGCTTTTCTCTAGCCTTGTCGGCAAAAGTTCTGATCATTTGTTGCATTTCATCTTCAAACTTATCTATTCTTTCTTCTAAATGATGATAATAATCATTCGTTGTAGATGCAATTAATGGCATTCTTGCCAATGTAGATAAAAATACCTGCTGTCTTGAAAGACATTTTATGAAAACATAAGATAGCTCTCAAATATTGAAAAACATTATGATGTTCGCCTTTCGAACAGTGTCTTACGTTTTTCGATGATGTAGTAAAAAAGGTTATTAGTGAAACACACGTTCTCACCCACTCCAGCACACTATGAGTGCCGTTAAATCCGAACATAATATCAATTTATAGAGCTCACAACTATACATTCAAAAGATCCCGCGCTCACCTATTTTCTGCAAACATCTTGTAATAAACAAATCAAACATTATTGTCATGAACCTACTTTGATCCATTCCAGCTCGTTCCAATGCACTACAGGCCAATCCAGTGATTATAGGGTTTGGCGCATGTTTGTATGGATTGGAATGCCTGAGAGTAACTAAGAGGTAAGACAAAATATATTGTTGTTCAAACAATTTTAGAATTATAAGTGCCCTCTCTGAAACGATCCTAACAACAATATATTTTGTTCTTAGTATCAGAGAAAGAAGTTTCCAGCTCATGAAAACTGCAGCCGGTTTGACCAGCTTAGCTGCTTTCAAGCCACATAAACCTGCATCAAGCCATATGATCACTGAGTTGGCCTGGAGTGGCTCAAAGTAGGTTCATGGCAGTGATGTTTGATTTTTTTATTACAACTTTTTTGCAGAAAATGGGTGAGTATGGGATCTTTTGAACGTACAATTGTGAGCTCTATAAATTGATATTATGCTCGGATTTAACGATGGTGAGTGTGGGTGAGAACGCTTTTTACTAATACCCAGCATAAAAATCATATGACTGTAGCTTAGACAAAACCTAGACAATGGCCGATTCAAGTAAATTTTTATGTTCCTACCACTACTTTTATCTGTGTCTTGCACTGAAAATTGAATCGAACTGACTATATGCCATTTCTGAAGACAACTTATTGCTAGACTAGCTTCACTTCTCTAAAAATTGAAAGGAAAACCAGTAAAAGCTTGATCGGTTTCAGCAGATCAGTCAGTTTCAAATCTTGCTGCAGTATCAGGATTGAGAACCTCGGATTTTATCCAAGATTTATGTGTATTACAAAAAGTGCACGAGATAGATGAGTCATTCTAGGATGTCTGGACACGAAAATTATCATGCGAAAACTTTTCTATAAAGACGATTTCTATTAACTATTGCTTATCCGATAACTCATATTTAAACTCTTCACCTTCATTTACTCTAGAAAAAACCATTTATCTCATAACTTGATTTTTATTGATTACCGCTTAATCAATAGGGTTTCGGGGTAAATGGAGCACAGATTCGAGTTCTTCACAACAGAAAACATCGAAATAAAATATCTGTAATTGGAAGATAGAATTCTAATTATGGCTCAATGAGATCGTTCACAGCATGGAAATCACTTTCTGCATAATTATATTTGCCATATGGGTAACTCAGCTTTCTTATACCATTTTGTAGCTCGTGAAGTCCTCTATCGAATGGTATATAACAAACAGGATTTTATTCAGTTTTGATAGAAAAGTTTCTTACCAGAATAACTCAGGAAGGGAACGCCCAATCATGCGCTCATCTTCAAACTTGACGGAGATATTAATGAGACTGAACTGTGTAGAAAATTTGATTACAATATGACTCTCCCTTCGAAAGTAATCGTGTATACGGATCGCTGGACGGACACATTGGTTGATTCTATAGTGTGCTCACTTTTTGAGTGCACAAGATGTAAATAGCGAAGCTCGGTTTATTCATCTTGTTTCAGCTGTACATCAGTTCAGTACAGTCGGCTCTTCAATTATTCAATGTTTGCATACATTTCAAGGAGACTTTATATAGAAAGATCGTTTTCTTCAATAAAATTCAGATACTTACTAGAAATCTGCTTTTTTGCGAGTAAAATATTGTTGCACATCAAATATTACTTTGAAGTCAAACTTGTTACTAATCACAGACACAAATATTGCAATACTAATAAGCTTATCTCAAGTATTTATTGGTTTCTTCCAGTTTAAACGATACGGCAAAGTATGTGTTAAGGTAGTGAGAATAAAAATGAAGCACATATGTGATTTTTCTTGTTATTTTTTTCTTTTTATCTACTTGATAAAAAACGAATTACGAACTATCGTAGAAAAAAATAAAGCAACGCAATTCAAAAACAAAAGCAACATATGTTGAAACTTAAGAATCAGAAGGTAATGTGAGATGTTCAACCGATCACATCACTCAACAACGCGTGCTAGTCACTCTATGTATACTTTTACGATCTTTTTAAATTGTCTTTCTTTAAAAAATAGTGCAATATCAAAATGGTGGACAGCTGTTTAATCTTCATCGAGCTCTGAAGTTCATTCATTGTGGTGAAGAATCATTAGAGAGAAACAATCTCTCCAAATAATATTTATATAAATCATTTCTTCTTCCATTTCCTACTGGATGCATATCATAGTTTTATTCATAACTTTCGTTGTCCTTTTGTTATTGTCAGTTGATATGATTTACATCATTTAGCATTATTCATAGTGGCTATAAATATGAAATCGATAAAAATACTTTCATAATCATTCCATATGAGTGAAATACTAGCCTTCATGAGGTCACAAACCTAATTATGCAAAGGTAAAAATTACTACAGTGGTTGACGGTCAACATCATATTGATAAACGTATCGATTATGATGAGACAAGGCATACGCAGCGAATTGTTCTTATAATAATTATATAATAATAACGTTCCATAGGCTTATCGCCCGTTGGAACCGACCGCGGTTCGTTATACTAGTTTTCCACATGCAGCCAGATTCTATCATGTTTTCGTTTTACAGCCGGCGATATTTGTATCTTCTTTCGTCCAATATACTGACTAAAGATGTAGTCAGCACGAACGACTTGTCCAAGGGTAATTCCATGGATGATGTTACTGAGGTTTGAACCCGTACAACCCTATTCTTGGCACAGAATCAGCTCCAATGATAATCCTACGCCTGCAATCCCTACTGTTTTAGCAAGTATCTTTTTATTTCTCCGTTGAGCATATGAATTCTATGTTTGCAACGAGCATTCTGTGATGATCTTATTTACGTCATCTCTAACTTGTTTTTATGAAAATCTTTTAAATATATAAATATTTTAATCAGTGTATTTCGAATGGAATGAGTTGTGAATAGATTGTATCTCGGCTTTTATTCTAGAAAATATACACTTAAATGACTTAATGTTACTCCTAAATCAAAATACTTTTTTATTTGTTAGATTTTCGAAAGTTGTTCTTTGCTTTTAGGCGATAAATTGCAGCCACATACCAATAACCGCTTTAATGAGGACTGTGTTTTATAAGCCTACACAGAGAATTCACATTTGAATCACTCACAAACGTATTATCTGAAAGATCCAGTAATTAAATCCTAATACTCCTTGTGTTAATCACATTTTGTCAATAACTGAATCCCTTGATTAGTGATGTTTTTTTTTGTAGGTACAACTCAGTCACTGGTCGGTTCGTTTTCATAATCTTAGCTGTAATACCATTTTTTCCAAGAACAAATACTTTCACTGAGTTTTTATTAACCGAAAGTGCTGTAATCACAGGTTGAACACCTTATTCAGATAATGGATTACCACAAAGTCCAAGTTCTTGTAAAGAGTTCTTCTTTTTAAAAGGCATTCGCACGAATTGAGACGACTATTGATGTAATCGTGTTACTTTCTATGTGCAGCTATGTACATTACTTTTCAATGATAGCTTTTGTTACAATAGTCTTCATGTACACATCGCTCAACTGTATGTTGTTCAAATTCAATATCGAACGATGCTTCAATTCTGCAATCTTAATTTCAAATTGTCGGTTGCGAGGCGGTTTGCTCACTATTAAATTCAATTCACGCAATGTAATTAATGAAGAAAAGTATGAGGAAGAATGATTGTTATATTCGTGCTATCATCGTCCGTCGTTCACGTTCACCCATTGCAATTTCTCATCTAATACCTATGACAGGACTTCGTAATGGATGTGAAGAACTTATTGTTTCTTGTAAGATGATAGTATTGTAAAAACGTTCAGTTCCATGATGCAAAATGATCCTGAAAATATTTAGTTCGCTTTGTGTTAGAGAATGTTTTTCAAAACATGTGTTATTCTATGCAGAGCTTTTAATCGGATTTGACTCATCCTCGAAAATTAGGGTTTTTGGCCTATATGTACTATTTCGATCTGTTTCTGAAACATCACTAATTGTTTGATCAGTACTGCAAGCAAATTGAATGAATGATGTTTCTGATGGATTCATTTTATGTAAAGTTTGATTGTTGATTGCACCTAAAAAGACAAAAAGAGACAAATATTCAGTTCCATAAAGTATTAACACTATTTCTTACAGTTTGATTTTGATAGTCTTTGTAGGAAGTACGGTGTTAATGGTATGTGTGCACCTGAACACGGTAATGAATATGAAAAGATATATAGAATAAAATAGAAAATTAAATGAGAGCGTTGATCAATAACATCTCACTGTCACAACGCCATCAAAATAATGTTGTAGTGAAAAAGTGTACATCAAGGTCATACAAACGACCACTTGAAATATGCAGAAAGAATTTGAACACACGTTGTCGATTAAGAAATGTAACAGCATTATCACCATCGGATTGTTGCGTTCAACTATCAACACTACATGAACGTGTATTCATGTGTCCTTGTAGTGGATATGCACGACCTTGTCTGAAGAAAGAAGATTGTTGTTATAATATGCAATGTTCAATAGCATATCCTCAATTTAGACCTATTTGTTTATAGATATACACAATTATATTAATCTAGAAAATTTCTCTATTTTTTTATGTTTTTTTAAAATTCTGTTGCCATTTATTTACATATGAAATCCGCAGAGATGCGCAAATACAAATACAAATTGTACTGTGAATTTTTCTAAACAATATGTATTTTAGATATACTCTTTGATGATTCTATGTATTATAGTCTGATGATGCTATTATACCACTATGTATGGTCTTGTACTGCCATGTATTCGACTGAAATGTCACAATCGCCAACAATGTACTGTCATGTACTGATCAACTTTGGGTCTGAAAAACCTAGAATCGGTTACCTTGTACTGTCTTGTACTAGCATGTACTGACGTACTTTGGGTCTGAAAAACCTAGAATCGGTTACCTTGTACTGTCATGTACTGACGTACTTTGGGTCTGGAAAACCTAGAATCGGTTACCTTGTACTGTCTTGTACTAGCATGTACTGACGTACTTTGGGTCTGAAAAACCTAGTATCGGTTACCTTGTACTGTCATGTACTGTCTTGCTCGTTTTCAAATGTAGTTAATGTGGATGAACATTGTTAATATCCTCATTTTATACCATACTACTCGTTTTCAAATGTAGTCGGTGTAATTGTACATTGTAAATATCTTCATTTTATACTATCTTGCTCGTTTTCAAACGTAGATGCTGTCAATGAACATTGTAAATGTCCTCATTTTATACCACCTTGCTCGTTTCCGAATGCATATGGTTTTGCTATATAGTCGTATTATGTTTGTTCATTTCGTCTTCATCTAGGAATTAAGTTAGTACATGACAGCACAGGCTAACCGATTCTAGGTTTTTCGGACCCAAAGTAGGGTCAGTACAAGCCAGTAGATGATAGTACAATTCAGTACAAGCAAATCAATTCTAGGTTTTTCAGACCCAAAGTAGGTTCAGTACAAGTTAGTACATGACAGTACAAGCTAACCGATTCTAGGTTTTTCCGACCCAAAGTAGGGTCAGTACATGACAATACAAGTCAACCGATTCAAGGTTGTTCGGACGTAAACTAGGTCAGTACAAATCTGTACATGATAGTATCGATTAGTGATTTGATGACAAGCAATGGATCTCTTGAGTAAGCACCGTAAACATTGTGTGCTTCAATAGATGTTCCCTCTTGTACCTGAATATAGGGTGTTGAGGCTAAAGGAGAGTACAATTTGTACTCGTATTTGCGCACCCCTCGAAATCCGTAGAGAAACTTGGAAACAGTTTTTTTCAAAGAAATAGTTTCTAATTTTTATATCAATCAATAATATTCAAAATTACAACGAAAACAACCATGCGTTTCAGTAATAGTATGTCGTGTAAGCCAATATAATGTTATCTTACATTCTTTTGCAAAATCATCTATTGCTTGGTAAAAAATATCATCATAAGTACCACCCAAACATGTTAAGTCAAATTTGATCAATTTTGGACATTGGATTGATAGTAATAATTCCCATTTTTTCGCATTAGGTGTATGGTACCAACCCGACAAAACTAGTTCTTTTAAATTCGGTGTTTGTTGTAATAAATATTCGATTTGTTCGAACATAATATAGTTTGATAATTGTAGATTGAGTTGAATACATTTAGGAAGCATTGGACATGCCGTTAAAATATGTAGCTGCCGTGGATCAAGTTGATCATCAGCGTATAACTGATAATCAATACAACATGTTTGAAGATTTTCTAGAGCAGGAAGTAATTTGATTAAATCATTAAAAGTCAATGAATCCATTATTAGATATTTAAGATTTGTTGATTTACTTGTTCTTTTTAAACGAGGAATTGTAGGTATTCGTTTTTGTCTTCCACAAGTACTTATAATAAAAGATTCTAATAATGGACAATAGTCTTTATTGAATATTGAACATATAATATATTCTTTTTCTTGAAGACAATTATTCGGTCCAGTAATACCCCAAAATTTAATTTCTAATTTGCATAATTTTTTTAAATATGATAGTTGATTCCAAAATCGAAATAATTTATCATTAAAAGAATATTTTAATGTTAATGATAGTATACGAAGTTGTATGAATGAATCAAGGGAATAAATCGAGAAAAAATGTTTAAATTCATAAGTTCTTCGTAAGTTTAACAATCGAACGTTGGCAATATTCTTAAATGATAATAAAATATTTTTTTCAAAATAATTATAATCATCTCCATTCTTAAAATCTATATGTAAGATCATTTGATCTATGATCGCATCAATTCTACTATTTAAACCACGAAATGAATACCATAAATCATGGAAATTGAAATATTCTAAGATTTCTTGCCATAATTCTACACATAACAGCTCAATGACACTAGGACGAATGTTTGACATTATCGATCAAATGTGTATGCCAATGAAAAATATTATTTTGCCACTTACAATCAAAATTTATGCACTAATATGACAGTTCTCGTGTTATTGCATCTTATGATGCAATTTCTTGATAGAAAAAACAAATGATTTCGCAACTCCTGCTTAAAATAAAATGTATACAGAAGGTGGAGTACCTTGAATTGTAGTATAAAAATGCATGAGTCATCCGAAAAAGAGGAGACCAAAACTATTTCTACATAATAAATGGTGTCGCGTTAGCTAACGGCATCTGGGATGCTTTGCAAAAATTCCACTTGAAATAATGTACAATGCAAACGTAATGACACAAAATGTTAATTCACATTTCTCTTCGATATGTGGATATATGATTCATTTCAGATTCAAGCAACTTATAGAACAAAATCTTCTTTCTCAAGATCAAATTTTTGTATCCGAGAATTTCTAAGAGCGTTCACATAGAGATTAACATATCGAACAAATAATTTCATTTGGCTAATGCATTCCTCGATGATTCTCTCATATAAGCAGATACACAATTTCCAATGGATTAACAATTGTGTGTGCCTATTTCTTTCTCTACGATCACACATAACCAGTGTTTCTTTATTGATAAACCTGCATGATCAATGTTCAAAATGATTCTTTCTTCATTAGTAATACTGTTTCCACAAGATTATTGAACTATTCTTCTATTCTCTGTATTGCTGCTGATAAGAGTATCTCTTTGTTTCTCGACAATTATATGCTCAAGATTGTTTAGAAGAAAAATCAAAAACTTCATCGACGAAGTGTTTGCTGAATCAGATCAAACGATATCGCTTTTTATAAATAAC
Organism: Macrotrachela quadricornifera; assembly: GCA_022393335.1. NCBI lineage: Eukaryota > Metazoa > Rotifera > Eurotatoria > Philodinida > Philodinidae > Macrotrachela > Macrotrachela quadricornifera. Next base: position 1,258,576 of record JAJEKB010021488.1, on the reverse strand, counting down.
TTGATCATGTCAGTCACGATAATATCGAATAAAGAACGAGAGAAAAGAATATTTTTGCAACATACAGATATAGTTTCACCATGTTTTCTTTTCTCCTCATATACTTTAACTCCTATAGCAGTATGTAAGAGAGTCAAACAGCTATATAATATTTCATACAATCATCATCCGCGGTGATTTTCCGACGATTGAAAAACAGTATTGTGATAGTGAACTCAAGGATTTCCCTGAAGTAGATTACTGGCTATGCGAAATGATCAGCGACATTAAGCCTAGTTGATTCAAAGTGCAACATATGATTTGCAATGGATCCTGTAAGTAAGCAACGCTTTTCCTATTTTCCTCGCATTGGAATATCTAAAGTTGCTCAAGTAGTTCTCTGTCGAATAGATGAAAGCTCGGAAATTTTGAGAGGAGCAGAAGAACAAACGAACTAGCAAAGCCTGAAGAGCATTAGTTTCCAATCTTCAGATTATCTGTATTTTAGCTTGTTCTTTTGGACATATCATCTGTTTAAGGTCATGGATTGTTTGATGCTTATCTTAATGCCTATAAGTCACACGAAGATATCGTTCTTTCATCAGAGTAAATTGATTGTTTTTATACAGAGATATGACCTAATATGGTATGTTTGTTTCATCCCTTTTTGTGGCCTATGGTTGATGATAACAATTTATTTTGCAAACGACGTTAATGATAATGTTGAAAAAAACTGCAACATTTGTTTGTTAACGGCAAGAGAAAGACTAAATTGACGATTGAACACATACAACCAGAACCTGAATAAGTTTTCGAAAATAGTAGTCAATAATTATGTATTGAAGTTGTCTTTTGATCACTTCTTTTTCTACTGTAGCTGGAATAGATTTGTTGAATGTATGTAGTTAAAATTGATAAAAATATGAAGAAAGATCTTGTTACTCTCTTAACAACCAACTATTTATGCACGGGCGAAGTCGAATTACTCTTGTTTTGTGCTGCCATCATGAATACCTTCAAAACTTATTTCAAATATAAACTTGCAGTGAGAATGCATGCCATTCGTAAGATAGATTTTCTGGATATTGAACTACATTGATGATGTTTTACCTATACTCGATCAATTCATATCAAGGCAAAATGGATAACGAATTTTGGGATAAAATCTTCGATGTGGAACATGTTAGACGTGGTTCAAGGTGAGTATTGTACTTCGATATTGACTTCGATATAAATAAGACTAAAATCATATATTCTGAGTCTCTTTATACATAGAACGTAATAAAAATAGACTTTTTTTCAATTGTAATTTTATACAAGTCAAATTTCTGTATATTATAGAAGCTAAAATTCGATTAACTAGTGTGGCTTATGGTAAAATTGATTTATTTGCGTATAAATAGCTATGCTTTACACCTTAGGCTAGGATTGCCTGTTTTATAGTTGCATTTTTTATTATTAACATGGATAACATTTTGAACGACCAAATTTCGATCCTGCGAAAATAATATGTTTTTTTGATACAAGATGAATTCATTTTTTCTTATTTCTTATTGTTATAATTTGTTCTTTGCAAATTGTAGAGCTTTTCATGCTGTATCTTTTATTATATTTTGCTCTTTGAATATGACGAAATAAGTGATGAAAACATTACAATAATAGTAGAAGAAAAATATTGAAAATATTAGGTGACGCATTTCATCTGAAACATCTATTATTATCAATTTTCGACCACTAGCCACACTCATCGCTAGCTTTCCAAGTTTTTCTTGGATAATTACTTGATAATGCAATAATAATTAACCAGTCTTCTTTATAACTAAATAAATAATACATCGTTCAACTATATTGTAAAAAGTAGTGATGGAAATTTAAAAAGAGAAGAATTATCTTTCTATGCTATAGATAATATGTTATCTTGTGTAGTTTTATTCATAGAATAAGTGGCATAAAAATTTAAAAAATAGGCTCGTCTAAAGTTGTTATATGACCTGTTTCAATTATAAACTTTCGATCGATTTCTATAATTGGTTTTCTTTCATATTTTTTTTATGCATTGCATAACAAAAGTAGTTGGTATACATTTTAATTCTTGATGAGTAATCAAAATGTGTTCATCATCTATTTAATGAAAAGAATCAAAATATTCTCTAATAAAATAGTTGCAGTTAGATAATTTGATTAATCGAAAGGATAATACTTTAAAGAAAGATCCATTATATTGATTAAAAATACGACTATAGATATTTGAATCGTATTTAAGAACAACTTCATCACCCGATAACATGACAATATCAGTAAGTGGTATTTTCATATCATACAATAATTTATGAATAAAATATTCCGATAAAAATTCAGTTTTATTAGTAAGATGTGCATTATCAAAGATTCGTTTTCGAAGAAATTTTGAAATTTTTCAAATATTAATTGGGATAGTCCATTTGATCTCAACCACGTTTACACCGAGTCTCTCCAAATCGCGTGAAACTTTCAGCATTTTTAGATCTTATAGGAGCATTAAGATGTCGCATATCATTTAACGCATAAGGTACCAGCTATCTTATATATTCTAAAAGCTGACGAGTTAAGCTACATTTTGACTATAATACATTGTGTTTTCATACATTCTATTCACTAGCTATATTTTAGTGTATGCTTTTGTGATGAAAAAAGCTACACAAAAGTTTTACTTATAGACAGAGCCATATATAGGATTTTGTAGATAATTAATTGCTCTATAAGATGCGCTAGACGGGAGCTCTCGCTTTTTTGAATCAAAAAAAATTCAACAAACAGTGATTTTTTTGCATTTTTAGGATGAGAGAGCATCCATTGGGAATACCTTCTTAATTAAAAATTATTTGCTCATCCACGTTAATATTATACAGTTTGTAGAGCTTATAAAAATATTGCCAATTATCATTTGTTTTGATAGAGATATGTTTAAAATACTTTGGATGCTAGAGAAACAGTACTTTTTCTATACGATTTTTTTGTAAAACTGCGTTAACAAATGGTTTTTCCTTGTTTTCTTCGCTAAATCAAGGTCCAAACTACAATCCAAGACCATATTTAGAATTCTCACGAAAAGACACATCAAACCATACCAGATCTGATTTGATTCTGTGTCGAAAAGGAAGCGAGTAATAAGGAACTATGAAAACCAATACGTTAGAGGCCGTGACGAAAAACCATTATCGATGAAATAAGCAATAGATTTTACGGGAAAAAGAATATAATTTTTAGTGTGGTTTGATGCACCTTTTCGTGAGAATTCTAAATATGGTCTTGGATTGTAATCTGGACCTCGATTTAGCGAAGAAAACAAGGAAAAACCATTTGCTAACGCAGTTTTACAAAAAAAATCGTATAGAAAAAGTACTGTTTTTCTAGCACCAAAAGTATTTTAAACATATCTTTATAAAACAGACGATAATTGGCAATATTCGTCACTAGGATATTTCCTATGCATCGAAAATATCCATTAGCACATTAAACGAGAGTGAGCATGCATGAAAATTGGTATATTGAGGTTAAAATCTTCGAAAAACCAAATCACCGTAAAAGGATTAAATTTTTAACAGATACACTTACATATATATATTCTAATTTTGTTGGAGCCGCGAATTTACATGACTCTTCTTATACTATTTCACAGGATGCTTAAAAACCGATGTGTCTAACCAGACCCACCAGTTTAACCGCTCTTGCCGCGCTCAAAAGAAAAACTAAAATGATATTTTTAATCAGTGCTTTTAACTGCGGCAAATAATATAAGGCTCAAAATATCTTTCGAAAGCAAAATTTATCGAAAATATATAAGTAGAAATTCTTCACACATACTTTCCAATTTGTTTTCGGAATGAAATTTGATTATTGCTAACTAAAGAAAAACTGTTTTAGAGTACAAAAGTCACATACGATCATTTTCGAGCAAATAAAAACCGTTTTCATGTGACAAAGCTACATATTCGCTGTTTGATAATTGAAAGTTGTCCACTGTGTATCAAATAAAGATATCTATTGTTTATCGATTTGGTTCATTAGTAATTTCTTGAGAATTCTATATAGAGCTGTGCATTTCTTTTTAAGATTCTTCTCTAAATCGTCTGAACAAATATGACATAGTGAAAGCCATATGATAAATATCTTTAATCTTATTACTACTATAGCCTTTTTGCAGTTTGTACGACTCCGAATGAGTTTCTTAAACAAGTTTCTGTTATCACTCGTGCTATTTAAAATTTTGTCGTTTCGAAAGCGTAAATCCACTATCGCTGCTTTGTGTTAACTCATTCTCCTCACTCACACCAAACATCGTGTTTGTAAAAAATACGAGGCAATAAAAATTGCTATTCTATTGTTTAATTGACTATCAACGGGCTCAAAAATGACCTCCATTGACAGTACTAGGATTAAACAAAGTCAAAATCTGAATTATGGCATGCTACACTAGTCCTCACTCTTTGCAAGACAAAGCTAATGATTTGAAACAAAATGGTCGAAAACAGAATTGTAAATTTGATGTGGGTGTTGAGGGTTGAATTCTATATTTATATATGAGTACTACTGTATGCACTTTAATTTTCTTTTTTTTTCGAAATTGATTGATGGATTTGCATATTGTGTCGATAATCAAAAGCTCCTCCATGATCTTATTATGCACAATCGGATGGTGTGAAATGTATGCGCCAAAGAATCAATTTTATGTCTTCGCTCATAATAATACAGTTCTTTACGGTATTCTTTTGTGCGCATTCATTTTTTCACAGTTATAAGAGTGTTCGTCGCACAACATACACAATTTTGACTATAATCATCGAAGTCGTGAGTGCAAATACATTTGAGAGAACCTGATAACAAACGATAATGCCTACTCGGCAACCTTCACAAAAACAACCTCATGTCATTAAGCTTCCTCGCCGTCGCAACAATCGATCACTTAACAGTTCTGTGAGTTCTTCAAAAACGTTTTTCGGTAGATATATAATTAATAAAATCTTCTCAATAATTTATCTCTAGTCTCACTACCCATCAAAAGCAGACAATCAATCCATCAGTGTCATTCATGCAAGCAATCATTCTGCTGACAATAATAAGGTTATTGATTGTTAAAGCAGTTTTCATTTGGTCAGATTCTTGCGTTATGATCATTAAATAAATCTGATCTATCATACCTGTTACTCATCATGAGTCGACATTTTTACGCGGACAGATCGTTTTCTTGAATTTTGCCGGTTCCTACTTTCGCCAATTGGCGAAGAGAAAATTTTCTTAAAAGATAGGGGATAACCCTTCATCCTCATACTGCGTTACCAGTACTAATCATCATCGTTATGTTTCGACTTAAAACCTAACAAATAACAAAATTTCTCAAAAAATACTACTATACAGCTATTCGGTTCCAATTAGAAAACAATTTCATTGTTATGATAACCTTACAAAAATAAAACATACTACTATCACACGAATACAATGACGGCGGCAGCAATGTGGTTGACGTCTCTGCAACTGATAAAGGTAGAACCCACTGCTATAGATCACAGGCCGGTGGATAGATTTTTTTTTGAAGGAATTCGCATGTTATCGATGATTATCAAAAAGAGTCTTAATTATCAGAAAGACTTTTCTAACTACCCATTTCGACCTTACAGATTCTCCCTTAAGGAAGAGTCCATATATTGGTAAAAGATTCGTAGAGTATTTCATAAACTTCACGATTCTTTAAATACTTTCAATCTGTACCGAAATCTTCTAAATAGTATAGAATATGGTTTGGAAACGAATAAACAGTTCTGTAATCGAGGTTAACATTGATAGAGAATAATATATCAATGTACGACACTTGGCATTTTCTTTTCTTTCGCGTTTATTGTAAATGTTACATACTTGAGTGCTTACATCCAGAGAGGAAAAAAGGAGGAACGAGAGAGAGAGAGAAAAAAGGAAGAAACATTTTTTTGGTTGGGTAGATTAAGGTGCAATTGATTCATTTCGTCATGGCTGAGGTTTCCTTCGCTGATCTGCTCATAGAGGCTCACACTGATCGGCTAGGGTGTTTGATTATTGATTGTTCGTTGCTCTACAAGGTTAATCCATTTAATCAAAAACGATTCATACCTACTTATTAGCTTCTTTACCCTTCTCAGTCTGAAGTAGTGTCCTAATGAGTCATTTTTTTCCTTTTTGAAGGTGTCCCAATAAAATACCTCGTGAAGAAAGAGTGATCTTCCTAAATCTGTCTTATATATTTTTTCAATTCTCTTCTTTATGTATCGTTGTGCATAGAACCCCAACGCCTTTTCCTTAGTTAATATAGATAGGTCCGCCGCCGATACATATGGGCATCTGTGTACTAGTCTAATTGCTACTCGGAACTTCCTGTCCAACGCTTCCCATTGAGTCTTCGGCAGAAATGGGTAAACTGGAAAGATCCACGCCAGGTGCAAAAAACATGTGCAAAAAACATATGCAAAAAGGCATTGTCTTAGCACCGGGGTTGAAATTTGTGTACCTATTCTCAACCATTTTAGCTTTCCGAGTGCTTTGTCGACTTTGGATAGGCAGTGATCGACTATAGGTTTCAGTGACATTTTGCAAGTCCAAGTAAATCCCAAATACTTAAATTTGTTTACGATCTCTAGTTCTTGTCCTTTCATATAGATTTTCATTTCCGGGCGTTCTACTTGTGAATAGAATATTTGTACGACCGATTTTTGTACGTTGATCGGCTGTTTCCATTTTCTCGTATATTCTGCTATTCTTTTACATACTTTATTTCACTCCATTTCTACATGTTCTATCATCGCGTGCAGAGATCTCGTTATCGGGGCACTTGTCAGCACACTTAAGTCATCTGCGAAGAGATGACCTGAATGTGTTCCAGGACATTTGCTTAGGTCGTGGTAGTATATGATAAAGAGGTAGGGGCTCAAGCTGCTTCCTTAAGGGAGTCTAATATTCATGTCGAATTTTTCGGATATCCGCTGACCTATAGTAATATACACCTGACGATTTCTCAGCCAGGATAATATCATCTTTAAGAGGTTAGCCAGAATTTCCAAGTCGTGCAGCTTTACTAACAGTCCAGCAAGCCAGACCATATCGTAGGCTTTTTTATAGTCTACGTATATGGCCAAGGTTGGCATGTAGGCTGCTAGGTTGTTCTTAATCTCCTGGTAAATGGACAGTACTCTAGTAGGCAATAGCCCCCCCCCCCCCCCCCGGTGTAAACCCTGATTGTTCAGCAGGGATTAACTGATTGCCTTCTGCCAAAATTTTGATTCTTTCAAGAATTACTTTTTCAAACAGTTTAGAATGAGATGGTAAGAGCGAGATGGGGCGAGTCTGATCGGTTCTTGGTATTCCAGCTTTTAATTTATTCACGACACGTGGCATGACATGGTATAGTGTATCCAAACGATTTCAAGAATATAAATAGTACATATTTTTTGGGTGCAGTTAGAGAAAATGGATGTACTACTACTCAGTGAATAGATCAGTATATTTAAATGGAAGACAAAATAAAATGACGAGAATACATAACAGTTCTTGAAAACTAGCCGTTTTATGATGGCTCGATGCGGCCTACATCGGGTCGAATATTGACCAAGTCCTCTTGGTTCAATCTATACTCTATTAAAGTCCGATGCAGTCCATTATTGTTATAAGTATATTTCTTTTATAAAAAAAAAGATCTTCTATACAGTGGAACTCAACAATCACTTTAGTAATTTATCAGGCTGCTGGAAAAGATTGATTATCATAGTAATCATGAGTTGAATAAAGTGAGTCAACTTTAATGCTTATATCAATAATATAAGAAATACTTCGATTTATTCAAAGAATTGAAAAAACAAGTTGTATTCACAAAACTTTTCAGGAGTAAAATATTTGCTAATCAATTTCAAAAAGTTAGTTAGATTACTATATTGTAGCTCCCACTGATAATATAAATATACTGTTAACACTGCTATATTTCAATAACATTCATGTTCCTTAATGCAGTCTCATTAGACTGAAGGAGCATTCTAGTTCCCTCTACTGGAAGGAGGGTATACGCCGAGTGAGTTAGTTGCGTTCGTTCGTTCGTTTGTTCGTTCGTTCGTTCGTTCGTTCGTTTGTTCGTTCGTTCGTTCGTTTGTCCGTTCGTCCGTCCGTCCGCTCATTATTGCCATTCATTTTTCTACTAATATATGTATATTATATAAGGGTTGACCGAAGGGTAATCGAGGTCGAGGAATCCGAATCTGATGTTAGTTTTTTGAAATTTTTTTGAGGATCATTTTTTTACACAAAGGACCACTTTTTTTATAAAAAATTTTTTTTTTATAAGGGTTGACCGAAGGGTAATCGATGTCGAGGAATCCGAATCTGATGTTAGTTTTTTGAAATTTTTTTCAGGATCATTTTTTTACACAAAGGACCACTTTTTTTACAAAAAAATCTTTTTTTATAAGGGTTGACCGAAGGGTTATCGAGGTCGAGGAACCCAAATCTGGTGTTAGTTTTTGAAATTTTTTTCAGGATCGTTTTTTTACACAAAGGACCACTTTTTTTACAAAAAAATCTTTTTTTATAAGGGTTGACCGAAGGGTTATCGAGGTCGAGGAATCCGACTCTGGTGTTAGTTTTTTGAAATTTTTTTCAGGATCGTTTTTTTTACACAAAGGACCACTTTTTTACAAAAAAATTTTTTTTTTATAAGGGTTGACCGAAGGGTAATTGAGGTCGAGGAATCCGAATCTGATGTTAATTTTTCCTAATTTGTTTGGGGATCATTTTTTACCAAAAGAACCACTTTTTTTACAAAAAATTTTTTCCCTTTTCTGAAGGAAAGGGTTATAGGCTCGTTAAAAACCGTTAAAGTTTGTTTGTCACATAAACCAATCAGATTTCTTCGGTCTGTAATCTCGATAATAATAGAATGCAATAGTTCCAAAAAATGGTCCTAAAGGGATTTTGGGCTCGAGGAATCGAATAATACCATTAGTTTTTTATGATCTTGTAACAAAATTTTTTTACGAAAAAACGACTTTTTCTGAAAAAAAAAGTTTTCATTCAAACGTTTGACCAGAAGGTTTTTGGGATCGAGAAATCCAATGTCACCATTAGTTTTTTATGATCTCGTAACAAAAAAATTTTTTCAAAAAAAAAACGAGTTTTTAAACAAAAAATAACCTCTTTTCAAAAGTTTGACCAAAAGGTTTTTGGGGTCGATGAGTCGAATGGTACTATTAGTTTTTGAATTTTTTTTACTAAAAGAAGGCTTTTTTACGATATAACGATTTGTCTTGTGGATTGGAGGGGAGCTCATATAAGATAAAATAAGTTTATAGTTGTACAGGTACGCTCTCTTCTAAGGTTTCTCTGTATCTTTCTGTATCGAAGCCAATTTGAAAACGTTATTTGCCGAATTAATATCAAAAGGTTATAATATTCTAGTTGAAAACTATATGAAAAGTAATAGAAGATAAAGAATTCGCATCTGGAGTCAAATTTGTCTTTAGTAATAAGTTACCAAACAATTAGTAATTACTTTTACTTTTTTCTAAGAAGTTTGATCGAAGATTGTTAAAGATCAACAAATGAAAACTGAGTCGGTTTGCCAAATAATTAGTAGGAAATAATATAAATTGTCTCCAGTAAAACTCCATCAGAGACAATTGATTATGAGAAATCGAAATTTTGAGTTAGTTTTTCAATAGGAGTAGATATTGAATAATGATAAATTAGTAAATCATCGTTGCTAATACAATTTGACTTATCGTTATCGAGCACGAAAATTATGAATTCGAAGTCAGTAAATATGTTTGCGATCTATTCTTAGCTTTCTTTGATGAGCTGTTTGTTGTTTCAAGGTTAACTCACGGATATTCAAGGTCGTAAATCTATGTTCGATATTAATT
>JAJEKB010021488.1:1227089-1238689 GCA_022393335.1 Macrotrachela quadricornifera | reverse complement strand
CCCCCCCCCCCCCCCCTCGAAAATGGTACCATTCGACGCAGAATTAAATTCTGCATCCAGCACAACCATTTAAAACAATAGCACAGCTTCAGGAGCGAATGTCAGCAAGGATTACTCGAATCCGCTGCTAACTTTCCTTACGTGCTTCACGTGCTTTTTCTTTTTTTACTAAACGGATTTGTTGCCATTTAGCTTTTTTCTTTTGAATTCTTTTAGCAAGGGCATCAGAACGTAGTTTAAGATGTACTGCATCTTTCTTGTTCTGGCCTTAGGTTATTGTATCACCTTTTGATGAAGCATCATTTAGGTAATGTATAACCGGCTGATTTTTATTCACCACTTCGGTAGATGAAGTATTGGTGGTTGTTTTTGTTTGATCTATGTTGTGGGACAACGTAGTCGGTGGAACTGGTTTTTGTATTGAATCATTTAGATTCATTATCTTTTCCTGTTCTTCTTTTTTAAGACGTAGAATACGTCTTTCTTCAGCCCTAATTTGAATAAGATCAGATTGATCGTTATTCTTTGAATGATTATCAGCAGGTTTAAAATTCGTTTGTGATAAACGAACTAAATCCTCCTTTCGCTTATAATCCCAATGAGATTGGGATGATTTAGTCGAATTACGGGCAAATTCGGCTATCGATTGTTAATAAAACTGTCACCACATGGGATCCATATGGCTAATTCTTTTTTGTTGCACATATATAATTTAATTACACCTTGGTCATTCCGAGTAACAACTGAAATTGCTACCCATCGCAAACCCAATGATGTATTTTGGTCGATTTCTGTAAAAGATGGTGGACCAATTAATACGGCAATATCCTGCTGCAACTGAGCGGAGAACGGTATTAATGCACGTATACGTGTATCTGTACCGCTACCATTAAGCTGCGGAGCAAGGGCACTTTGAATGATGGTATTCATTTCAAAGAAAAGAGGACCTCTCGGTTAATCGATAACGTCCAACAAATGGATAATGTTAGATTAAGATATTAGATTATTTTAATCTATTTGTCTTTACACATCTTATTTACACTAAGATATCAGATCAACTTATTCCATTTGTCTGTGTACATTTGGTTTTTGGAAAACGAAAAATAAGGATGTCCGTGTCTCGAAAATCAAAAGTAGGGGTGCATGTATATAGAACATGATAAATAAGTATGTCCATGTTCGGAAAATAAGGATGTCCAAGATTTGCTATTTGCGTTTTGATGATTCAACTTTCTGTGTTTTCGTTTTCTGCAACGTTCTAAAAGCTTCATTCACATATTGTATATCGTACTAATTCTATGCTTTTAAATTTTTTAACAAACAAACATATAAAGCTACAATTATATGAAAAATTTATTGTTGACTTAAATAAAGCTGAATTAGGACATTTATATTTCATACCAAAAGCTCATAAGTTTGGTACACCATTGATACCTATCATTGTTGGGATGAAATCTCCTACGATTGAAATCTCAAGATGGTTAGATTCTATATTAAGACCACTGTTTGATAAGATTACAATGAATACATCAATTTTAAATGTTATTCAATTAATATTTGAATTGGAAAAACGATCTAGTCAATATTTAAATAGTAACACATTATTTGTGACTATGGATGTATCTGACTTATACACAATGGTACCACAAGAAGGAGGTATAAAAGCAATTAAAAGATTGCTTCGGTTCTTTCACTTAGACCATATTAATAGTTGTTACAGGCTCTGCCCTTCACATTATGTCCATATATAGGTCATTCTTTTTTTCTTTTCTATTTCGTTTTCTCTCTTTCTGTCTTCATCTTCTTTCTACACATAATATCACATATTATATTCTTTGTTGGTATAGTATCGATATATCTTTTTCTATTGTTATGTGATATTACATGTTCTACCACTCGTGTTATTCTTTCTCTCTCGCATACATATATACGTGTGTTTTTCTCTCTCTAGTCAAATATATATCTTGGTCTCTCTCGTATCTCTATCTATTTTCTTGTAGCGTATTTTTTCATTTTAAAATAAAGTATAATAAACCATAAAAGAATGTCTTCTCTAATAAGTGCATTCTATGACGATTTGACTAGTTTCTTGAAATAATTGAAACGTGCAAAAGGCAAATGAGAACTATGAATTATCACTTGCTCAATGAAGCCTAGCCGTTCCCGTAATTGATCGCGAAAATTTGGCTTTAGTATCGACTCACATGAATCAGTTGTAAATTGATTCTTAGCAGTTTAAACTAGTGTCGTTGCGATTAAATGATCGGGATCATATTAAGGAGCTAAGCCTATAAAATGATGTGTTATTTAAGCAAAATTTCTGTTTAATAAAGTGAGAACTAATTGAAAGAGTTCTACATTCTTATGATTCTATATGGAACCAAGAGTTGAAATATCTAACATGATCGGACAAAATTTACTTAAATGCAGCGATGTAATATTTCTTTGAGAAAAGGGACAACAAATCCACAGGTTGAGCACTACCTTGTTGAATTTTATTCTGTAATGATAGTTTTAGAATAGTATAAAAATCTTAAATGACACACGTGTTTCTACTTTGTGTTATGTAGAGAATGAAAATGAAAAATAGAGTAGGGAGAGACATTACAACTTTTCTTGATTCAGTCGAGGGTCAAGTGAGTCGAAGCGACGAACGTTACTTGTTATAAAATACGTGAGGAAAAAGACAGAATATTACTACGCCTGATGACAGGTTTAATAAGAAAAGAAATAAACGAATATAGATCTAGTTGATGGAACTCTTTTTTATCAGCCATAGGAGTGAACTATGGGAATGAGAATACAACCTTCTGGAAGTATTTATCTCGCATATATAAGCCATCTCCATTCATCAGTACCTACCATCCAGAAATTGGAAATTCAATAGCAATTCAAGTGGAATTCAAGGGATTCTACAAACAGGGTGCTTGAAACATCGTTAGATACAACCCCACTAAGGAGGCTACAAAGACTGGCACATAAAATCTTCACATGAGAGCTTCAAACACTGAATTCCACTTGAATTCCTTGAATTTCCAATTTCTGGATGGTGGGTATATCTCTGCTGATCTTGTAAAATGCACCGAAGCTTTCCCCACCCATCTATTTGCCGACGACCTAAGTGTTCTAATAACCCTATCGACACAAAAAAGTTATAAAAAAATGCAAGAGTCGCTGTCAATAGCAGGCTCACGTGTATGTCATAACTTATATAACTATGCCCAGAATTGGAAGCAACCCATCAATGTAGCTAACAAGGGAAGGTCCCGAGGTGATGACCCGAGTTGAAGGCTGATATTATGTGGGCTTGCTACACTAAGTACCCTGATGTCAAATATGAAAGAATTATCGGCTGAGGCTGAACCAATGAAAATCGTATTCAAGACATACTGTCGCTATCTCATGTATATATGCTGGTTTTTTAGCCTCAAAGCTTGACCAAATGAATTTGTATGTTGAAAAATATTCAATCTTATCCATAAGTGTCTATATCGTCTTTGAATACTCGCTCGACCTGTCTAGAGACTAAAAAACCAGCATATATACATGAGATAGCGACAGTATGTCTTGAATACGATTTTCATTGGTTCAGCCTCAGCCGATAATTCTTTCATATTTGACATCAGGGTACTTAGTGTAGCAAGCCCACATAATATCAGCCTTCAACTCGGGTCATCACCTTGGGACCTTCCCTTGTAAGATACTCTTTCAAACCTCTCACTCTCAAGTGGAAAAACCAAAGGTAGAAATTTCAATGAACAATAAAAATTTAGAAGAGGTAAAATCGTTTAAATATTTTGGGGTCTCTTGGACCGACAAAATGTCACTTAAACCAACATTAGATAAATGCCTAGAAAATATATAGAAGTCTTACATTAGATTGAAATGGTTAAAACGTAATAAAGATATTTCTGTACAAGCGTTGACAACCTGCTTCTTTGCATATTCATTTCCATTTTTCACTTGGATCTTCCCTTTTTATCCTTTTCTTGCCCATACTCAACAAGAACTATTTCTTAGAAAATATAGAGTCGGTCTTCGAATAATCCATAGATCCCCATTTGTAAAAGCAAGTCGTATTATAAGCGTCACAAAAGAAAACCCTCTAGAATTTTATGTTTGCAAATACTTAAGGAAAAGATTAGCATCGGCCCATAGGACAGATATAGGCCTGTCAACCTTTTACCAAGATATCTTTGATTGGGAAAAAATAACGAATAGAATAGAAAGCAAGAAAAAGAAATCAACATCACTGGGGATTGGACAGGTTTTAAACCTTTCTCGTATTAAAAAGATGAAAGAGAGACATGTATCATATCTATTGACATGGTTGTCTTTTTTGGATAAATATGAAACCAATATCGAAGTTATGTGTAAGACAAGAAGACCGTAGCAGATCATTGAGAAAATGAAAATTCAATCTTTAAACATTTGCATCGCTTTGCAATTTTGCTCTTTTACTTTTTAAAAGCATAAATATTATTTTCAATTTTCCTTTTTTTTTCTTCTTTTTTCTCCTTCCTATTTCATTCTGTCCTCTAGATATCTCACTCATGTATCTTTTATACACTCATTGTATCATTCTTTCTTGTCATATCTTGCAAAATATGTAGCTTGATCCTTTTCATCTTAAATTGTTGTAAGCGCTTCCGAGCGGAGCAACAAATAAACTCCTGCATAATCAAGAAAGAAAAAAGAATTAATATTCATATATCGTATGCGCCACGTATACAAGATCGTAGAACAGAAAAGAAAGAAATATCCAGCAAGGATGAAATATACTGTAACAATAGTAAATAAAATTTCAAAAAATATAATAATCATTCTCCTTTCATCATGACTAATACTTTTGCATCAGTCTTATGGAAATATCCAAAAACAAAAATATTTATATTTATACAGTCTTACCGCAACCACTGCATCACAATCCTTATAAAAATGATACGAAGATAAACCTTTTTTTTCTAGATGATTGAATATCCAGAAACAGAAAACTTACGAAATGTCACTGCACAGGTGACACGAAAAACTCGTCATGGAGAAATAGATCGAGATAAAGAATTATCGGTATTAAAATCTATTGACACTGTGAAATTACATGGAACCAATTCAACGAGTGGTTATCAAAAAGATTTGGAACATCGGTGTCAATCACGAAATAATGTAATTACACCACCAAAAGATAATTCAGATTTTGCTCAATGTATCGTTTCAATAGCCGATCAATTTAAAGGTGAACAACATGCGGTTAGTAAAGTGAAAACTTTAACACCAGTCGATACAGAAGAACTAGGAGATCTCCAAGAATTTATTGGATATGCGTGCAACGTATTAGCGATCTTCCTGTCCTCGTTTCTTTTTTGTTTCTTTTTGAAAGAATGTAATTGCAGATAACTTTGTTTCTTTTTGAAAGAATGTAATTGCAGATAACATTGTTTCTTTTTGAAAGAATGTTATCTGCAATAATATTCTTTCTTTTTCTTCTGGCTTTCAACATGTGAGAGATACAAGTGCGTTCTGTTTTGTATGAGGATGGATTGATTCTTTTTTTCTGAACTTAGCTCTTTTTTTTCTTTATTCTTGAAATACATTCCGAGGTCGATCATTACGAAGATCGTGAACCACAGCATACTGTGGTTTACGATCACGTTAATGGCTGTAACCGGACATCGGTTATACTGAAACCTGTCCCGTAGCACGACCGTATTCTGAGAAATACGCCAGTGTATATCGACGTCTATGATCGTATTTCTACGTAATTTACCGTCTCAAGCGGCAGATTCTCGTAGATTCATTTTGATTCATCATGATTGTTAAGAAGATTCGATTTATGAGACTTTCAATATACTTTATGTAAAGGTAGGTTGGTGCAAGAGGCTCACAAGCGATATCATCAAGAAATTTCCTAGAATCTCTCGTAGAAATTCAGTATAATTTCTCCTAGAATTTTACTAGGACTCCACAAGGATTTCTCCTAGAATTTCGTTAGGATTTCTCCTAACGAAATCGTAGTGGAATTTTAATGAAATATTAGGGAAACCGTTTGGAAAACCCTAAGGAAAATCCTGGGGTAATCACTCACTGTCAATTGAGATAAAGATCTGCCAGGGTTAATTCTGTCTCATAAATGTGTCTTGATAGAGAGTTACGCTTTTAGGAAGAGAAGAAGAAATGAATAAAAACCTCCCTTGGATGCGTGTTGAAATGTAGTTGAAAGACGCAGTAAACGCCTCCATATATAGAGCTGTTTCTGTGAAACAAAACGGTAAATGAATACTTGACCGAAATTTTAGGGAGAAATTTTCAATTTCAAATCTTCTACAGTCTATTTTGAAAACAAGATCCATATTTATTAAAATACTGTTTTACTGCAAGAAACGGTAGCTCTTGATAAATTAGCCACACTTCCGTCGAATGGAATCGGACCAAAGGCTCATTTTGAAAAGGTGATTTCGTTTGTAATTTTTATTTTGGAAGTGCTAAAACTAACATCTAGTTTATCTATGGGTTTACTTAAATAGTTGGTGGTGTTTTTTGATTCTTTTATTGTCCAACAATGAAAACAAAATTACCGAAAAACATCTTTGTAGCAAAAGCAATATGTGTATATTAGGAATTTATAATGGCAATGGAAACAAAGAGAATGAGCTTTTAATAATTGTTCAACAAATTAACAATTTTTTCCAACAAAATACTTGTGATAGATGCTTCTTTAACATAATTATTTATCAGTTGATTCTAACGATACACTTTCAGATTTATGAAATTTCGAAAATTTGTCACGATACACAACTTACAACCGTCATTCATAAGCGAATAATGTAACGCACAGACATCTATCGATTGTTTTAGACACATCTCAGTTGTTTCTAGATGAAAGGATATATTTTATATTAATATTTAATTATTTTAACTATAGTGAAGCATCTTTGGAATCGTTAATTATAGATCTTCACCTTCAAGCATGTCACCAATAAATGATGCCTCTCTCAAAATATCCCTTGATACCCTCGATATCATCGTCTATGTTCTATTACATCATCAAACGTTGAAATCATATGATATGTTATACGAGTTTCCTGGAAACTGCGATCCTTGGAAATCAAAACTAATTTCCTGGAAATCAAAATCATTTTCCTATATATCAAAACTGATTTCCGGAAACTAAGATCATTTTCCAGGATAGCTTGAGGATAAGGGTAAACCACACACACAAGGCGTCTCTTTGACCGAAGGTGAGGACGAAACACGCACAGGGCATAGATTATGCCTATAATGGCCAGAATGGCCATAATCGAGCTAACGAACATAATCGGTATATGCGTGAATGGCGCTTATATTGTATGGTTTAACGGAAAAAATCGAATAAAGTAAAAGTCAATATAAAACAAGTTTGCATTGTCCATGCGATAGAGCTCTATCGGTTGTGTATAAATCAAATATATTCCCAAACGTCAGGCTTTTCATTTCAGAAAAAAGCTCGAGTTTTATTAAAAGATGCATTGTTTTCAAAACTTCTTGACAAATAAAACACATAATTTTAGAAATATATGAACAAAATGACAGTTTTATATTGTTATTATATATATATTTATTTATGTCTGCCATTTAAATGATCCGTAAAATAAATGAAATAGTCAGTTATTAAAATAATTCGGATTTTTAGTAACCTAAGACTTATTTATTTTGTCTATTTTAGATTTTTAACTAATGCAGGGGTCGCAGCAGTCCTGATTTCCTGATTTTTTCCTGACTTTTTAAAATCGCCCTGATACATCCTGATTCTGGCAAAAAATCCTGATTTTCCTGATTTTGTTACTTTTCGAAACTCGGTCATTCCCTTTGATGACTATAGTTTAGTCTAGGCAGAGACGTTTCGGAAATTTCATTTTGAATTGATGATAACTTTGATATTTCAATGATAGCGTTGTTTGTTAAGTAGACATGCTCTTTATGTACTAAAAAATGCTAGTAAATATGCGAGAAAAAGTAATCCTTTTACTACAAAATTCTGATCGGATTAGGCAACATCATTAAACAGGAAAAAAAGAATCAACAAATACATGTTAGCTCTAGAAGCTGATAATCCGTTGAAACATTAACTCTGCTCGTTGAATGGCTATCACCGAATCTCAGCAGATCTTCAGGCTTTGTTATGTTATGAGTGTCTTTTCGCCGAACCAAACCTGAAAATCTGCCAAGAATCGTTGATGGTCATTCAATGAGGAGAGTCGATAGTTCATCAGACAAATTTAAACTGGTTCAAAACCACAAATTCGATAGATTTTTTGACAGATTCAGAAGCGACTCCATAACAATGTCAAATAGAAATTTTCTAAAATTGAAAAACATGTTAGTGATCTAAATCTCAAGATGAAGCTCTTTCTCTCTGTTGCCTATTATTTTTTTACATAATTCACGCGTTCTCATAGCTATTCTCCATGTCTGAAAAATAGAACAAAGTTGTGATGCCGCTTGTATCGTATATATGCATCCTCATTCTCACATGTACAGTTAGTGCTATCCGAGCAGACAAGTAACGAAAAAGTCAATATTTTTACGCGAAAAGCACAAATTTTAATGTGTTAAAGAAAATACGAAAAAAATCAAGTTTAAAAGCAGACTTTCACCAGCACGCTTTTTTCTCTAAAAGAAAAACGTTTTTTACGCGTTAAAATGTTTCCTTGTTACGCGTAAAAACGTCGAACTTTTCGTTACTCGTCTGATTGTGTAGTGTACGAATGGTGCAAAAAAACCAGACTGGCAGTTGATTAAAATGGAGTAGAAATATTGCTAATATTGCTTACCAGTATAGCTTCAAGATACCTCTGAAGCGGAATCAGACAGTAACTTTTTATTTCTTTGCTTTCCCCAGTAGTGTTTTTTCAAATGATTTGCAGAAACTTTACAAGGTAATACTACCTTACACGTTGGTGGTTTTATAACAAAAGCAGGGCTATATAATGACTTTAATGTTTTAACTAATGAAGTAATCGTTTTTGCTGGTGAGGACAATTTTTCAAATAGTTTGGTTCTGCTCGTTATCGATTTTGTCGGTTTTATGCTGTTCTGTTGAGTAAGTTTCAACTGTGCATTTATTCAAAAAAAGAAAAAGCGATCACTAACAGAATGTGAATAGAACAGAGAATGAATCTCATTTCACATTTCGTAACTTCTACTGCGAAATTATCTGGATTTTCGATTAATAGTGCCCATGTTTTGAGAATCCTGATTTATCGGTTCAAATCCTGATTTTTTTCTTAAAAATTCCTGTCCTGATTCCTGATTTTACATACTAGGCTGCTGCGACCACTGCTAATGAATAAAGATAAGTTTTCGTCGTGTTTTTCAAGAAAATTGGACTGAAAATATCGATTTTAACATAGAAATACTATAGAATTTATTTTTCTCGTATATATTACACATTTTTTTGTGTAGTATTAAGAAGTATTCAAACTAACTGATATCATCTCTTGCGCGTTCTTTCATTACGTCATGTATTCATCCATGGCGTCAGGTATTCTTCTATTCTGTTATATATGTATTCTTTCATGACGTTAAGTATTCGTTCATTAGATCATGTATTCTTCTATTCTACCATCTGTACTCTCTCTCGGTGCTTTCTCTTAGATCTTTTCAAAACCTATATATAGTCACTGATTTTGTTCAATAAATCATGCGAATACATCGGATACAATCATCCTTGACTATTACTCAAATAGAAACAACAAGTGTTCCAGAAAGAATCAACTTCACAGTAGAATAACATAAATACTGAATTTTTTCATAAAAATATTCGTTACTTTAAAACCATAATAAAATATTTCAAATGGAACAATGCAAGTTTAGTTTACATGCATTGAAGTATAGAAATAATCGATATACTAGAGAACAAAATTGAATATAAAATCACGATTTATCGTAAAAATCGTAAAAATAATCGAGAAAAAGCGGCGATTAATCAACGCTTAAGCGCACGATTATCGTTTCGACATTCTTCCTGCCTGATATTCTGGTGGGCTGTCTTTTAAGTAGTCGTTCGTGCTATTTAATGCAGATCACAGTGAATATTCAATAGAGGCCGTCCATATATACAATCGTGGGCAGATAAAGTGAAGGATTATCTTCGTCTTTTACAAATATTTATATCATGTTCATTTCACCCCGTCCAACAGCTACATTAGATGATTCAAAAGTTGCATTACATAAAAAGTATCAATATTATCAACTGATTGACACCATTTTTTATTAGAATGCTTTGATCAAGCTCATACAGTTGCACCTCCAGCTGATGTAAATGATGAACCGAAACGATGTTTACAATTTATAGATCAATCAATAGATAATTATGAAGGTTCATTAACATTTTTAAAAAGACAAGAAGTTTTTCATCTAATTCTTTATTTAATAGCTTGTGACATGCTCATTATTTCTGCTACAAACACCTCTCCAAAAAGTCTTTTTTCAGCAAGTGGCAACACGGTAAGGGGACCACGTACTCGTTTTTCAGCTGAAAAAATAGATAGATTAATGTTCATTACAAAAAAATATATTTATGTTGAAAGAGTTGTTCGCTAAAAATGAAAAATCAATAATCACAGTTTCCATTCTGATAGAATTGTTCAAAAAGATGAAAAACGATCAGGTGAAAAATTATCAAATGATGATGGTAATGATATTGTTACTCTTATTGATTATGGTGATGATGAAAAATAAACTATGTAAAGAGTGTGATTTAATTTCATGTGCATTTTTGTAATTATTTTTCTAGTATGAACTATTTAGTTTGATATTATATTTATGTATATTTACAAAAAAAAGTTGCAATAGTAGTTGAAAATAGAACATAAAATATAAAAAGGCGGATTTAGTCTTGAATAAAAATATAGAAATTTTACCAAGATTGAGACCAGGACTAACTTATGTGAGACAAGGCGAGGTGTTACAGTAAGAGATTTATACTGCCTATTATCAGCCTCAGTAATTGTACAGATCCTGTTAAACTATCCATTCGATTAAAAAACCAATGATCCAGCATAATAAGTATGGCAAATATTCTGCCAACAATTTTTGACAATAATGATAAATTTGTTTTAGCGTATTGTATAATCCAGCTAAGATCAAGAGTACAATAGCACTTATTATTAGAATTAGTTTAAAACCGATTGAACAGTTCCATATTATTTCTGCTTCTTTGCTTTCCCATATTCCTGTACGGCAATATCTGGCAAAACATTCGCAATTGTTGGTTCTTAAATTATATTTTATAGTACTCGATTGACCCAGCTTTTCCTTGGCACGTATGACAGTAGTATTTCGTTGTTCTTCATTATCATCATCGTAGATGCGCAAAAAAAGTGGTCGATGAACTCGACCAACTTTATTCGGATCACCAGCGAGAAAAGCTGAAAGTGTTGTTGTATGAAGACGAGCACGATCTTTACTTTCTCCCCAAAAATGCGCAACTGTTATCGGATGTGCAATATCGGTTATAATACCATGATGAAACGGTCCATTACCATCGTCAGTTACAATATGAGCGCCGGGGTATAAGATATCTACTGGTAGCATTGGATGTACAATTATCTGATTTTTCCCTG
>JAJEKB010021488.1:1197947-1226689 GCA_022393335.1 Macrotrachela quadricornifera | reverse complement strand
ACTCGAGTACTCGAGTATTAAAATTTTAATAGTTGAATAGTTGAATAGTTGAATAGTTGAAGACTCGAGTAGTCGAGTATTAAAAGTTTAAAACTCGAGTAAAGTTTTAATACTGGAATCGAATTAACGAGTTCTACACTACTGCATGGAGAGAGCCATGACATTCGTAGATGTCGACTATGACTCATAGTGATTCGATATTTATTATTCATATAGGTATTGAGAGACGTTTCATAAAAATATCAAAATTCCGAAAACATGGGGATCAATCGATTTTGGATCTGACCCCATAGGAATTTAGGACTTAGTATATCATATATGAATCTAAAATATTACGTTCTAAAGATCTACCTGTGCTTCGCTAGAATGACCCAACCTGAGACACCCTAAAAAATACCATCAAAAAATGTCAAAAGTTCAACTTTTAGTTTCTGTGAAGTTTTTCCTTCAAATATTTTCATTGTTCAAATCAAGTTATATACCAATCGATAGAGCTTAACTTGCTCTACAAAACAGTATATATGACATTTCTCCTCAATCTTGATATTGAACTTAAAAAGTCAAGAAACAGTGATTTTTTCGCATACACAATTTCATGCTTTTTACAGTAGTTTGACCAAATACCTATGTCAGAAATCGATCGCCAAAAAAATTTATACACTATTCTGTAGCCCATTTAATTCTGCATCGAGTCATGCATGGGACATTATTTCGAAACGCTCTCACGGTGCAATAGCTGAACTGCAATATTGTCCTCTCATTGAAGTAAGCGTAAATCCATATTCATATTTGTGGATTATTTTCTTGAAATTCTTTCACTATTAAAACTGAATCATATACCAATCGATAGAGCTTGATTTGCTCTACAAAACGGTATATATGATATTTCTCTTGAGTCTTGACATTGAAGTCACAAAGTCAAAACACTATATTTTCTGACATAAGATAAAAATTTTTTTCAGTATTTTGATGAAATGTCCATATCAAAAGATGAATGCCAGAAAAGTAATAGTATCATCTTGTACTCATTCAATTCTGCATCGATCGATATATGGAACATTAATTTTCAATGTTTTAAAGCTGAAATAGGTAGACTCACAAGTTAATGAAAAGTTTCGAAAGTAACCATTTAAATGAATTCTTTTATATGTTTTTAGAAGAAATCGAAGTCATGGAATGATAATGATACAAAAGTAACAAAATTAATGTTATGATTTTCATTTTTCTGGGATATTTCTAATTTACGTGAACAGCACGGGCACCCAACTTTGCAAGAACGCATATAAGTCATCTTTACGAACACCCACACTCTGGAGAGTTATGCTCACGAACACCCACTTTGTAAGACTTATAGTGAAAAAAAAACCGTCTACAAATGTGCAAAAATGACATCTCACCATACGAACACCCAGAATCTCTCTTATTGTCCATGTAAACAACCCAACTTGTCTTTACGAACACCCACAGAACTCCATAACCTACATTTTGACCCGAATATGTGCCATCTGTAAACATATTGTTCTACTCTCTAGAAAAACGTGCAATACTGAACCTATAAAAGTTCTAAATTTGGGTACCATTTTTAAAACCTCTTAAGGTTCAACCATAAACTGGTTCTATCTGGAACCCTCTTTCATCGCTTCAAAAAATGATTTTAGTTGGATAACACATGGTTCTAGCCATAAAGCAAATGGTTTAAGCTGAAAAACAACTGGTTCAAGCCAGATAATAATTGGTTCATTTCAGACCCTCAAACCTGCTCTCTAGGAACCATCAGCGCTTTTATTAGAAACCTACATAAGCACCAAAGTTCAATCGATCTGTTTTGAACGAGATCGAGAAGTGTGATATCTATTAAAGAATCTTTATCATTTCAATCAGCCATACTTGCCGTCCCCTGAACAACGTTACACAATCCGTATTCTTCCCCAAAACAGCACCATTTCATCTTCATATGATTCTAAATGGAAGCCAAAGTAATTTGTTGCATAAGTCAAACTTATCATTGAAGCGTTAATTCTCATAAACCTAAATAGAAGTAACGAGGTGATTCATTGTTGAATAGAAATTTACCGTTGAATTATCAAATGTGAGAAATATAAATGGAAAAGATCAATTGTCTATTTTTCAAATAAAAAATTACTATTGAATCGCTAGTTGTTGTAAATCTAAATGAACAGAAAAGGTTATTTCTTTTTTAAGTACAAACTTACCATAGAATTCTTAATTGTGAGAACACCAAATGAAAAAAAGGACGATTTTCTATTTTTTACATAAAAATTCATCACTGAGTTAGCAATTTTTATAAACCTAAACAAAAGAAAAGTTATTCATTATTGAAATAAGATCTTACCATTAAATTGCTAGTTGTCGTAAAGCTAAATAGGAAAATGGTTATTCACCATCGATATAAGATTTTGCCACTGCATAGTTAATAATGATAAACGTAAATAGAAACGAACAATTTTCTACTTTTGAATAAAATCTACTATTTGTTTGTTAATTGTGATAGACGTAAATGGAAAAATAGATTATTTATTTTCAAAATAAAGCTTCCCAAGTGAATGTACTGAGCTAGGGGTACCCATGTACTGAGAAAGCCTCATCAGGGTACCCGATATGGGTACTTCGAAAAAGTCTCAGTAATTATACTGATGTAGGTACTGCATTGGGTACCCATATTAATATGTCTACTGAACAAGTACTTGTATGGGTACCCACACGTGTAAATTTACTGAGAAAATTTCTACAGAGTACCCTAAATTTGTCTCGTTCTGTGCAGCAAACTGTTCATTCACCCTTTTCTTTTGCGCATACGGCTTAATATAAACAACTAGACAAAAAGTAAGAAAATAATTTTTTTGATACTATTTTTTCCGTCGATTATTTCTTGACTATTTATTAGTCGAGAATATGCCGATCTCGATAGAAAATTGAGACAGAACTACCTTGAAGTGGTCTGATAGATATCCGATCAACTCAGGTGCGGAGGTCATATTTCAGAATTGACCTGCTTGAATTCTGAGAATTGGAAAAATTAAATTAAATTAAATTGAAAAAAATGTCATAAAATGCCTTAAAAGAAAAAAGGGTCAGGACGAGGTTCGATCATTGACTATCGACATACTGCAATTTTGGCGTCGGGGTACCCAAAAATACTGTGCAATAGTACCTATTTACTGAACACTTTCCAGCAGGGTACCCGCCTTAGTACCTTATAGGTATCTAAAAGTACTTTAAGGTATTCAATACCCTTAAGGTTCCTGTGACATACTAGTAGCAGGGTACTTTTTCGGGTACCCTTTGCTCAGTACATTCACTAGGGTTGTGATGCAATTGATAATTCTTGTAAACCTAAATGAAAAAATAAAATCATCTATCTTTGAAACAAAGCTTACCACTCAGTTGTTCTTTATAATAAATCTAAATACTAATAAAAGACTATTTATTTTTGAAAATAAAATTATCATTCGATTGCCAATTGTCATCAACCTAAGCCAAAAGAAAAGATTATTTCATTTTCAAATGAAAATTTAGATTTTATTCTTAATCGTGAGATACATAAATAAAAATCAATGATTACTTTCTATTGTAATGAAAACTTGTTATTGAATTGGTAACTCTCGTAAATCTAAATGAAAAAAAAAATTATTTATTATTCATCTAAGGTCTTACCACTAGATTGATAATTATGATAAAACTAAATGATAATAAAAGATTATTTATTATTGAAATAAATAATTACTATTCATTTGTAAATCGTTGTAAACCTAGATAAAAAGAAACGCTATTTATTCTTCCAGGACAAACTCACGGTTGAATTGTTAGTTGTGATGGATGTAAATGAAAATAAAGCCATTTTTTCTGAAATAAATACCTATCATTGATTTGTAACTTTTCGAAAACGTAAATAGCAAGAGGAAGATTATTTTTTATTCAAAACTGAAAATTTAATTGTTAATTGTAACAAACCTAAACAAAAAGAGAGAATAGTTTTTTAAATAAATGCTTACAATTGAATTGTAACTTATCATAAGCCTAAATGGAACAACAAACGTTTTTTATTATTCAAGGAGAAACTCACCATTAAACTGTTAACCGTGATGGACCTAAATGAAAAGAGAGATTAATTTTTTTGAAATAAACATTCATCATTGATTTGTTAATCGTCGTAAACCTAAATGAAAATAAAAAGTTCTTTTTTTTTGGGAGGGTCAAGTCACGATTAAATTTTTAATTGTGATGGACTAAAATAAAAATAAAGATTATCGCTTTTTGAAATAAAACTTATCATTGATTTCTAAATCCTCCTGTACCTAAATAAAAAAAAGGTTATTATTTATTTAAATAAAATTCACGATTAAATTCCTAGTTGTCATGGAACTAAAGGACAGGAAAGATTTTTTTGAAAAAAAGATTTACTGTTTACTATTTAATTGTTGTAAAACGAATCGAAAAAAAAGCTCACGATTGAATTGATAATTATAATATACCTAAATAGTAATAAGTGATTATTTATTTTTGAATTAAGACTCACAATTGATTTGTTCATTGTCGTAAACCTAAACAGAAAAGGAAATGTTATTCATTATCGAAAGAGAAACTCATGGTTAACTTTTTAATTATGATGAACTTAATTCATAAATGAAGATTTCTTTTTGTTTTTTGAAATAAAAACTCGTCATTGATTTGTAAGTTGTCCGAAACTTAAACGAAAAGAAAGATTAATATTTTTTAGCAATAAACATTTACCATTGGTTTGTAAATTGTCGTGAACCTAAATGGAACAACGCACATTATTTATTATTGAAGGAGAAATCTACAATGAAAATATTGATTCTGATGAATCTAAATGAAAAGCGATATTCTTTTCTGTTTGAAATAAACACTCACCATTGATTTAGTAATTGCTGTGAATCTAAATCAAAAAAATGATTATTTATTATTAAAATAACATCTTACAACTGAATTAGTAATTTTAATAAACTTAAATAGTAATAAAAAGTTATTTACTTTCAAAATAAATAATTACCATTGATCAGTAAATTTTAGCAAACCTAAATGTAAAAACAAACGTTATTTATTATTGAAGGAGAAACTGACAATTAAATTTTTGATTATGATGGATCTAAATCACAAGAAATATTATTTGTTTTTTGGAAGAAAAACTTATCATCGATTTATAAATTGTCGTAAATCTAAATGAAAAAAACGAACGTTATTCATTACGGAAAACTCACGATTTAATTGTTAATTTTGATCGATCTAAATGAAAAGAGAATTTTTGTTTTGAAATAAACACTTACGATTGATTTTCAAATTCTCGTTAACTTAAATGGAAAGAGATATGTTATTTATTATTGAAGGAGAAATTCACGATTAAATTTTTCAATCAAAAGGAGCCTAAATAAAAAAAGTCAAATTATTTATGATGGAAATAAAAATTTAGTATCCTTTTGTGAATTTTCGTAAACTTAAATAGAAGTGTTCTTTTTACATAAAAGCTTATCATTAAATTAGGAATATTTGTAAACATAAATGGGAAAATGGTTATTTTTTTTGATAGAAGATTCCTGCATTGATTCGTTGATTGTGATAAACCTAAATATAAAAAAAAGATAATTTATCATTAAAATAAAAACGTACCTTTTCATTGTGAGTTGTGATAAACGTAAAGGATAAAGATGAATGTTATTTAAATAATCAAACCTGTTCTAGAATTGATTTAGTCTGAAACGTGTTTTTTTTGCAAAAGATATTCGAAAAGTGTTGGCTTCTGGTAGGCGCTTTAGTAAAGACATTGATGCCTCAGTGCACAGGTAGAATGAACGCGTGCGATTTATTTCATATTCATTTTTATTGCCGTATTTTTAGCGGGTGAAATATATTAAAACATTTAAAAGAGAATATTCAAGTTGTAATCAAGAACATGTAAGTCTATCACAAGATTTGTAGTACTATTTTTTATGAATTTACGGAAGATGCATGATATTTGAAAAAAGAAATAAAAATCTCAGCGCAATGAGAACCATTGAATTAACGTTTCAAGTTTATAGAAAAAGCTAGAAAGAATTAGAACAAGGATAAATAAAGACAACTTTGAGACAAGAAAATTTGCTGAAACACATTTGAAAAGAAATGTTCTGTCGAGTTTGTTTAGCTGCTAAACGCGACGACCGTTTTCGTTGTATTGGTGATGATGGAAGTTTTCTTTTTTCACCTTTAATCATTGTTGTTGATGCTTCACGATTAACTCCATCTCCTAATATTTTATGCTGAAGATTCAAACAGGTGCTAAGTTCTCTTGTTGAATCTATTTTTTGTGCAATTTCTGAATGTACAAGTGGTGAGGATACTGTTTTAATAACAAAAGTCGTTTGTTCGTTTTCATGGATTTGTCTTAATAAATCATCAGACAATAGTTGTTGTTCTTGATCAGCTATTGTTAATGGAATTGAATATGGTGATTGTGGTGATTCATTTTCCCTTATATTCGATGTTGTGGTTGAATAGGCACCGTTTGCTGTTGCTTCAGATTGAAATTGTATTTGTGATGTTGGATTTGTATCAATATAGCCGACGGAATCGAGTAATTGTATTTGAGGTTTTTTCATTCGATCCTCAAATGTAAAATACCATGAATTTAAAATGATTCGTAAATTTTTCCCAAGTGTATCTCCGTCTTCGAAAAAAACACAACACAATAAACGAGACGTTTGATTGTTTTTCACAAACTTCACTTCAAATACACTGTATAATGCTAATAACAATGATAATGCTGTTGTGGGGTTTGTTGTTTCCACAACAATTTGTCAATCAAAATATAATTGAAAATTTTCATTACATACTTTTATGCAAGATGTTGAAACGACGGGTTCCTAAATAAAATATAAAGTAAAAGAGAATAATGCTGTTTCAAAAGAAATCAATAGTTTCTTCAAGAAAGTGAAGCTCACATCATCGACTAAAATATGAATGATTGATTGCTTAAATTGTTTGCATAATAGTTTTATTATACGAATTGGTAATAGATTTATATATAGAATGGAAAAAATGCCATATGTAAATAAGATATATTTTGTAAAAGAGATAGGAAATTGACAACATAATAAAATATAAAATTGTATTTGGCTGCACAGAATGGATCGACTTAAATCAAAAAATATGTCATTAGATTTATAGATTGTACTTTTTCAAGAATGTTGAAATGAATATTTAAAGAAAAAGGAAAACTAAATACATAATAAAGTTTTCGTTTTGTTTCTTCATTTTTCTAGCTTTGGTACTATCATTTTAAATCTTCACGAATAAGTAATATCGAATTTATAAAAGAGACTAATGAAAATTGGCGAAAAAACGTGAGTGATCGAGACTTTTTCGAAAAAATTAATTTCAAAATTTGGTAATGCTCTATTAATGTAATTGAAGACAACAACTATGTTGGTTTTTTAAAATTTACATGTACTCATCCATAACAAATAATGCATTATTGGGTAATTTTTCAAATAGACGTGGTAATATTTCATTTACATTTTTTCGAGATCAACATTGTCAATCAGTTTTACCTCTTCAAGAATCTAAGATAAATAAAAAATTGTCAATTTTGCATAAAAGAGGGCTACAACGATAAGAAAAAACTTATCAAATATGTATGTGAATAACCGGGAAATTTTTCTAATATTTTATTAATTGTATGTGAACGAATAAATAATCGACGATAATCATATGTTTTTTTCCATAATGTTAACAATAGATCCTTATCTATTGTTTGATTTTCAATACCTTCTTTCATTGTTGTAACTAGTTGTTCCATATTACATTCACCCGTAATACTACTAACATAAATCTAAAACAATAGGTATGGTCATTTTATATGCAAACTTTAGATATAAAACTTAACCCACCACTTTTTCATGTTTTCGTTCCGCAGATAGAGCCTCGCTTTTTTTTGCAGAACGTCCACGACCTTTACCAAATTTTTCTTTTTTTTCATTGACCAATGGACATTTATTTTGCAAAAGACGACGTTCATTTTTGAATTTCTGTTTTACGGCTTCATGCCATTCATTCTATAAATAGTTTATTCGAGAGATAGATTAACAAAAAAAATTATTTTCTCACAGCTGCCTGTTCGTTTGTTATAGGAATCTTTAATGCTTTAAGCAAAGCTTGTGTAATTATAAAATAATCATATGCTTTATGATACCTGTAATTAAAATAAACAAAAAGTTAATTTTAAACCTGCAAAATGCATTTCTATTATCCTATACAATAAATTGTAAGTGTTCACGATAAATTTGAACACAAAGTTGAGCAGTATTCGTTTATGGTTTGTACGTCCACGTAGTTTTACTAGCTCATTTTCATCAACGATCACTTGTATTTCTTGTGGTAATGATGCAAATACAAAATCTAATGGCAGTTTCTGTTGTTGTTGCTTTTCAAGATCATAATGTTCATCTTCATTTACTTGAATATCAATATTTGATGTCGTTCCAAATGTTTCATTATCTATATCATTACAAGATGGTGGAGTATCATTGAGCAAATCTTGTGTTGCATTTGTTATTGATGATTCACTACACATATCAAATGTTTGTTTGTTACATTGGTTTAAATTAGCTTCTTCATCTAATTGTTCATTTACAGTATTATTCAATTTTTTACCAATATATCACGTTTTTCAGTGAATAATATCCGATCTTCTAATTTTGGTAATAATATTCGTAGTTCATCAAATGGTATTCTTGCCAGCATAATTCCATCGATTTCTTCCTCTAAAAAAATATCCAAAAAAGTGCAAATAAAATAATATAAAAAGGCATGACAATGTGATATAATAAAACTTCTGAATAGTTCTGTAAAAAAAAGAAACATACGAAGCAAATATAAAAGAGAATAAAATAAAATATTCGTTCAATAAAGTTAAATAGTCAAACGAGATAGAACATTAGTATAAGCAGACCCTTGGATGTAATAAATATCAAGTCCATGACGTAAAATACATAAACATTGATCAAGATCCAACAAATCTAATGTTCCAAGAAACTCCACTTCATACGACCAGAGTTTTTCGTGAAATCCTACTATTTGTAAATGTTCGACAACTGCTTTCCAAATGTTTTCTATTTGCAAGAAATGCAAGATATAAACAAAACGTGGTTCTTCTTCCACGCCGAGTAATTTTTCAATGAATACCGATTGTGTTATTATGAGTACATTTTTGTAGTGAATTGTTTTACGTTCATCATATACTGTCTGATTAATATCATGTTCTTTTAATAAGCGTTGAACTACTATCGATAATTGAGAATACTTTATGATTTTTAAGAATGTTGTTTCAGTAAATATGTTGTAATAGTTCTTATTGGATAACATAAGAGATTGTCGAAGCTGGTGTCGTTTGACAAGTGTAAATGCTGGATTTTTGAAATTATACGATCTGATAGCTAATTGCTTAAAATATAAATGTTTTGCTTCAAACCTCATACACGAGAAATTGGTTGCTGGTCCGTTTGCACGAACTATTCTAGGATCTTCAGTAACAAAATGGATTTTTGGTACTGTGACATCGGGCAAATGATGTACCATTAACGATTGAAAACGTATAGCCAAAGAGTGAAAATGAGGCAACCAAGATTTTCTAAATCTAGTGGAGTAAGCATAACTAATTATTTCACGTAAACATATGTAGATATCTAATGTATTTGTTAATTGATCGATAATATCATAAAATATAATTGGTATTAATTCAAATAGACATAATTTTTGACTTGCGGAGCCAACAATGCGACTTTTCTTAAGATGTTTAACACGAATTACAGGTGGTTTATTACTCTGATCATTCATTCCATAAGCAAATGCATTGATCATTTGTTCTATTTGGTCATATGCTATAAGTCGTTTTGCTGATGCCTCTTTCAACATAGCAACTACTATGAGTGGGCAAACACCTAAATTACGTGACAATACAAAATAACTTATAGCTACGACATAAGCACAACAGTTTCAATTCAAACCCTCAGCAAAATTGTGCATCACATCCAGCGGCAAAGATTTAATAGGATGGAAACCAATCAAATCCAACAAAGGACTTTCACCAACAACACCAGCAATAGTTCTTGTATTGAATAGATTCGTAGCTTCTTGAACATATATATTGTGTGTGGTTACTCTACGAGGTAAAAATGAAATATCTGTTAATGGAGTCAATCTAAATTGATATGATATATGACATAAACGACAAAATTGACCAGAATTGAAATTCGTTTGAAAACCGCCAATCTCATCACTCTAAAAAAAAAGGGTTCCCAAAAATACTCAAACGAGCTCGGAAACCTTCTCGAAAACCCAAAAAGGTTGGCGAAAAGGTTTCCAATCTTTTCATGGGTTTTTGAAAGTACCTTTTAGGTTTCCGAATATTCGGAAATCGTTGAGTTTTCTAGAATACTAAATTCGATGCTCCAAAGATATTCTGGAATACTCTTTTTTCGTATTGAAAACCCTATCATCGTCTTCGGAAACCATCTAAGTATTCTAGAAAACCCATCTTGCAAAAAAAAATTGATTTGGAACCCGAAACAGTATCCGAAAATACCTTTTTTGGTTTTCGAAATATTCTACCGGAAACTCTTTTGGTTTCCCAACTTTATGTACCTCAGAAGGGTATAGTAGAAAACCTATATTGGTTTCCGAAGTTTCTGTATCTAAAAAAGGTATAGTGAAAAATCCACATTGGCTTCCGAGGTTAAGGAAATCTTTGCAAAGGTTTTCACTATAAGTTAACCTAGTGAACACTGTTCCAGAAAAACTACTTGATGCTGGAATGGTAGTCCTAAAGAAATACAAAATGTGTTTCAAATAATTCAAGCAGTATCAATGTCAATTGATCCGCAAATCAACCATAAAAGGAAGGCAGATCAGCTAATTGATGAACAGGCATCACATAATGAAAATGCTCCACCAACAAAAAAACCAACTCGATCAACTCGTCGCAAATCATAATTAAAATGAAAAAAGCAAAAAGAAGAATGAATAAAACTTGTTTAATCCTCCTCTCTATTTCTTGTTATAATGAAGGATTTTCTCTTTCATTCTTTACTCCAAAAAAGATTTTCATCTCCTTCTTTTTCATGTCCTTTTTAATTTTTTTATTTATAGGGAGGATTTATTCTAATTGTAGTTTTTCGATAGTAGCCAATCATAAAACCATAACTATTCTTTATTATTACACATTTTCTATTTAACAAACGTTGTTTTCTACTCGCCGTTTCTTTTAATAAAAGCTTCGCCTTTCCATATAACAAACTTTCTGAAATACTATAATCTACATGTTTCACCAAAACAATATTTTGGCTTCCTATTATCGCGTATTCATAATAAGTAATATATTTTAGAATTGAAAACAAAATTCATATACTACTTTTTTTTATTTCAAATTAGATTTTCACTCAAAGATATTTCTAGACTTGGCGAGTTATATAAATTAGAAATTAAAAATAATAAATCTTTTTCTTTTTTATTTAGGATTAGATTTTCTTCCAAAGATATTTATGCACTTGGTAAGTTATATAAATCAGAAATTAAATATAATTATTCTTCTTCTTGTTTATTTAGGATTTGATTTTCATTCAAAGATATTAATACACTTGGTAAGTTATACATTTTAAATTAATAATTATGAGTTTATTTTCATTTATTATAGTGCTTGTTATGGAATTTCGCAAATCTTTAGGCGAGAGAACCAGCTACAGGTAGTATGTTATATGTAGGTGAAGGTGTGAGTGTGATGCTACAGTTCGCAAGGCGCATCACCTAAACTAGATATTTTCAGCTTAGAAACCTTTACTGAGTTTCTCAGCTGAATATTTAGTATTTTATAGGTGCTGGTTTATACGGGTTTTTGTAGCTCGGAAACCTTTTTTGAGTTTCCGAACTGAGGGTTGTATATAGTATAGCTAAGGGTTTTTGATGGGTTTCCGATAGTTCGGAAACCCGTGTTCGGAAACTCTTAGCGAGTTTCCGATAGTAACAAACTCGGAAACTGTTATTGAGTATCCGAGAATACTGATTTTTTTTAGAGTGCATAGTGATACGAACTGGGCATTGAGTAAGCATCCCAATTGTACAGTATCGACATTCATTTGCTCCCTTTACATCCCCATGAGAAACGTGTGCGTCGTTAATTTCAACAACTCCCAGAACAGCTCCATTGTCGGAGATTTCATCAGAAATTTCTACTACAACCTCATACCCAATGACTTGTGGTAATGGATATGGAAGAAATGGTCTAGCAACATCTGTACAATAAATCCCACATTTTACAGTCTTTAGAATGTAATAGTCTCCTTTTAGGTATAAAGAGAGTGTCCCATTTCTAAATATTTGAACCCCATCTGCTGCTGCTTTGTATTCATATTTTGACGTTATAAATGCTCCGTTTGATACCAACTCGTGAGCTTGGAATTCGACACTTTTCATCCTGTTCTCTACAAAGAGATTAAAAAATGAAAATGGAAAGGAGGCCTTTGAGATTGTACCTAAATTATGGCATGAATTAAGGTATGAACAAAAAGTTCGCAGAACTTTTAAAATTGATATATCTCTGCAACCAGTCAAGCGATTTTTATAAATAAATACTCATCTTAAAGAGCATTTGAAGCTGTACTTATAATGTAAAAATGGAGGTGACAGCTAAAAAAAATAAGAGAGATATGCACGTGAGAATATTAAGCATCTATTTTTAGGATAATTAATTAGGAGTATCCAAAAGTAGTGGCAACGACATTTTAGTACCACTTAGTTGGCTTGATAAAAGTTTGTTTTTACACAGGATGATAGAGAAAAAAGTGCTCTTTCTTTCTATGCTATTTGATCATACTTTTCATAATATAATGGTAACAAACTTTCAGTAAGATTCGTTTCGTTATCATTCATGATCGTTATAAGTTTGCACCGTAGTTTTCAAGATTTTATGTGTGCTATCAAAAAGCAGAATATACTAAAAGATGCAGCATGAAAAGCTCTACAATCTATACATGACTACGTATTTTTTAGTTCTAGTTTATGTGTTTAGAATGGACAAACTTTTACCGACTAAGCGTCTACCATGGGAAAAAGATAACTTTTTTGATACATAACGAATTCATTTTTTGTTATGTCATCGTTTTGTTACAAAAACGCTTCATCCGAAGAAAAGTAAAACATAGAAAGGATGCAGCGTGAAGGGCTGTACAATCTTTGTAGTAAAACTATTGTAATTGCTTACAAAAATAACCCATTTCTATGCGATCAACTTTTGCAATGCTCAAGATCGAATCTCTCAAAGTGCTGCCCACTTTGAAAAGAAAAGGTAAAACTATGGAATAAGTGCTCTTATGTAAATTGTAGAGTTTTTCATGCTGCATCTTACGGTATGCTTCGATTATTGATGCAATGTGTTGGGAGACCGAAAATTAACTTGTTTTTTTCCCTTTATAAACTAATATAACGACCACAGTGATAACGAAACGAATCTTACTGAAAGTTTGTTACCATTATATTATGAAAAGTATGATCAAATAGCTTAGAAAGAAAGAGCACTTTTTTCTCTACCATCCTGTGTAAAAACAAACTTTTATCAAGCTGACTAAGTGGTACTAAAATGTCGTTGCCACTACTTTTGGATACTCCTAAGTAGATCAAAAACGGGTGTATCATATTACAAGGAATTAAAATGTTGGTTAAAAAATTAAAAATATTATTTACCCTCAAATGAATGAACGATAGGCGATAGATTCAACTAAATCAGGGAAATCTCTTCCAAGAATCAGATAAGCTATTCTCTATCGTACAAATGTACAATCACGTGAATTTGAACAAGCATTCATATGAACTAAAAATAGTGTTCAAGACCATACTATCTTTATATTTCACTTTTTATAAACAATTAGAACAAGTAGCTAAAATATCTCTTTTCTTCTTCCGTACTACTGTCAAGATCTAATCAACTTCTATTATCATCCATGAAGCTGATTATAACACAACCGAACGGAATGTAATTTAGCAAATTATTCTCTACATCGATTTATGGCCTTAGTCGAGACCGTTGCAAAAATCCTTGTTGGTCATTCATCAAAAATTCTTGGAGTTATTATTTATCCTCAAATAAACGGGTAGAGAGTCGTAGAATCAAGAATATCTGATGGCACTAATATGACAATTAATCGTGATCGTGCAAAAATTCTCCTTGGTCATTCATCAAGAATTCTGCTACGTCTACTGAACGTTCTACATCTTCCCTCGGCATTTCCAATGGATGTTAAACAACAAATTCCTGATCCAGATCCGATTTATGATTCATTTTATCTTCCAATATTCTACGCTTAATGTTCTTGCGTTAATCTGTTTGTGTTCATTTCATTTTCATTCGAATTTTAATTCTTCTTTTCTGATTTTCCTATCTTATAATTTCCTTTTTTATGCAGAGTGTCCTGATGAGTGTTTATTCTTTAAATAAATAACACGAAACGCGTCGGCAAAATCACAAACCCTGCATTTATATTCAATTTCCTCAAGCACTATAATAAGAATTCCTGATCTTTGACACAAAATCGATTGCTGAAAAGCAAAAGTTGAGACCCAGCAGATT
Organism: Macrotrachela quadricornifera; assembly: GCA_022393335.1. Classification (NCBI taxonomy): domain Eukaryota; kingdom Metazoa; phylum Rotifera; class Eurotatoria; order Philodinida; family Philodinidae; genus Macrotrachela; species Macrotrachela quadricornifera. The sequence goes on along the minus strand of JAJEKB010021488.1, from coordinate 1,212,060 downwards.
AGTTTGTCTTTTCGTTAAAGGATAGATTCATCTGTTTTCCAATTGAGTCAGCTAAAGTTACCTGAGGATTGACCCTTGAGAAAGATCGAAACTATAGTCGTGGCTTTTCTTTTTGTAATACTCACCCTCACCCTCAGCTTTATGTACAGTCGATTGATGATCATTAATTTTATAAGATGATTAGCGATGTTCAATTATTACAATCATATAAAAGCGATATCAGTTGCAGAACAGCACATTAAAAGAATAATCATGTCTGTTACTCCTGCAACAACTTCGAAAAACGCTCCTCTACTCATTCACAATGGATATTCCTATATCATTGATCGACGAACCGAAAAAAAGATTCTGTAGAAGTGTGAGTATTCCAGAAAATTTAAATGTCGTGGACGATTACATAAAAGATATTGAACGTTTGTTATATATGTAGAATTTTTCTCTCTTTCTATTGACTTAGTGTTATTACTAATAAATAAAATCTTTCTTATTTATACATTCATGTCGAAGCTGTTTCTTCGAGAAATTGTCCTTTCGAGTAAATATCCACACGAGCAGATGTCCGAGCGAGCAAATGATCTAGAGAGTAACTGTCCAGCGAGCAACTGTCCTAAACTCAATGCTTGTCAAAACGGTGAGCACATTTTATTTTATTTTATTTCTTATTTTTCTTTCACCCTGGGTGTCTATGATTTACTATGACCCGACTCTGTTAGCAAACGTCCATCCTCGAGCTTCATCAGTATGAATCTGCCAATTGAAAACACCTCGGATTGTCGGATACGTGTTTCGAATTATATTCCAGGTAGATACTGCTTGATCAACAGTCATGTAGTTCGGTAGATTAGGCACTGTCCCAAATCCGACAACTACATGCGATGCACCGAGTGCTGTAACCCATTGTTTAATATTATTCACAACGTACGACTGTTCTGCCAAATTTGGCCCATCATAATATTGTGGAGCAGCATAGTCCATTGCATTGGCTTGTACCATTGCTTGACAAAATGCGAGATCACGAGTACTCCAAGGGGCAGGAGGTGCAGTAATCAGAAAGCCAGGATATAAGCGTTTTAACTCTTTACTGATCCAGATCATTTCAGTGGTATCCGGTGCCTGATCAGCTTCGAATGTGTTCCAGTCTAATCCATCAAAACCACCCCATTGCTTGTACAAAGCAACAACACTGTCGACAAAAGCCTGTGACTTGACGCGATTCGGAAAACTCATGCCATTGTGTGCACCTCCAACCGACAAAATAATTTTACGCTTCTGAACACTTCTCGCATATTGAATATCATTAATAAGATTAGTTCTTGCACCGCGTTCATCGTCTGGCTGACTGAAATAGATTTGACCTGATGCACCTGGCGGGCCACCAACAGGTTGTGCATGGAACAAATATATTAGATTATACTTCGTATTGATATCACGAATACGAATAGGACGTGAAACCCAATTAGGCCAATAACCTCCAATAATTCTTTCGTTAGTATTAAGGTTGGCCGCTTGACATTCGTGCTTGCTATTGAAGGCAAAACCTACAAGTGAATTTCATTTATAGCTTGTGTAAAAACAGAACACAACGAACTGAATAGCAGAAGCTTACTCACACCATTCGTTCTCATTCTTAGCTTGAATTTTAAGATAGAAATATATGGAAATTTCGCCCGTAGAATTAACCAAGGTAGACCATTACAAAATACAACTTATAAGTGACATATCAGAAAGGGACAAGCTCTTACCCGAAATAAACAAAACGAGTGATATAACGGATGACATCCACCACATGATGATTGTAGTGTCTCTTGGTGATCAAGACCTAAAAACACACTTCAATGATAAACTCACAACGAATAATGGCGTATTTACTGTTTGAATATAGAAGATTAGAAGTGACTGTGATGTATAACCAGATGGCTAATTTTCGTTCGCCTTATATAGTATGTCCTCTATTGATGTGACGGTATCGGGTTACCCAAATAAAAACCAACGCAATAAATTTGATTCTAATCTCTCTTTATTTGTTGCGCTGTTTTCAGCTGCTGTGAAAGCAGATAATTGAAACAAGTAAATCGTGTGTATGCGAGAATGAGGGTAAGGGAGAAAAATCGCGGTAGTCTTTCACTGCGGATGAGTAGCTTTTTCTGACAATGGAAATCTGGGTTGTAGTTTTTGCAAGAGGAAAATAGCAGACTCCAACCCCTTGGAGTCAAGTGGAATCAATCGGAGTGAACTCACGGTGGATCTCGTCAAATTTTTGTCTATCTCTGAAAATTCATTATGAGAGGTTAGTTCAACTGTTTTCTTATTTGATTCAATCATAAGTACTCTCACAGAGAACATTATTTAGTCTTGGTTTAGGAGCAGATATACACTATCTTTCTCTTCTCCACATTAACTGTAGTTGTTGTCCGAAGAAACTGATACTGAACATCGTGGTGCATTGAATCATCAGAACTTTCAAGAATTAGTAGAAAAGAAAATAAACGATTATTCTCAAGTAGACTCCGTTGGATTCGACTAGGGGTGTGAAATTACTGTTATTGTTACAAATAACAATAACTTTTTGAAAAATTTGTTATAAACAATAGACCAATACCAAACAATATTCTATTCTGAAAAAAACCCTCAAAATGAATCACTACCTTTCCCATTTAGAGATGTGAAATTAGTGTTATTTCTAAATGGTGGTCCAGAAGTTTCGACCCCTCGTCACAGATGGACTATATTTATAAGAATCTTATATACAATTAATTGGTCAAATGATGTGATTTTGTAGAGAAAAAGGTGGGCTATCTTTCTGTAATAAGATGTTTTGAAATGCTTCAGTAGAAGATAATCATATGACCATTTTATTTCTCTCGAGTAAGCTTTTCTCATTTTGCGTTTTTAAAAAACCGTGTTGTGCATAACATTTTGCTAGGGAGATAGCGTTATGATTTCAAGTTGAACACTTAATGAATTTTATGCTAGATGAAAGCTCGTCAAAAACTGCATTTATTGATACCAAATAACGGGAGTTGTCGGAACTTTTTGATGTCGAAACTAATAAACTTTTAGAAATTTTACACTTTTTGAGGCAGAAAATTAAGGCGCCACTAATTCAAAAATGGAATAAAAGTTTTTCTTCTGGCATATTTTTACGTGCTTTGATAGAGCACGTCGAGCTCTACAGAATTACATGTATTTAAAAACTTTTAAGCCAATTTTCTGGCATAAAAATTTAAAAAAACAGTAAAATATCATAAAAAAATTTTAAAAAATTTCTGTTTTTTTGGTTAGGAAGAAAAACATCCAATTTTCAACAAAACTAGTTTTTTTCATTATTTTTACATCCGTAGATGCTTTAAAATCAACTCACCAGATGCAGCGTGAAAAACTAATACCCAGGAATCGATTTTCAAGTATCTACAGATGCAAAAATAATGAAACAATGATACACAACCCGATTTTTTAAAAACACCAAATGAGAAAAGCTTACTCGAGAGAAATAAAATGGTCATATGATTATCTTCTACTGAAGCATTTCAAAACATCTTATTACAGAAAGATAGCCCGCCTTTTTCTCTACAAAATCACATCATTTGACCAATTAATTGTATATAAGATTCTTATAAATATAGTCCATCTGTGACGAGCGGTCGAAACTTCTGGACCACCCTTTATTTAGGGGTGAGAAGTTTTTGTTATTTTGTTATTATTCTCTCAAATGAAGGACGGATCATACTGAAAGAAGTAGTTTCTCTGTATTGGTTGGTTGGATTTGTGTCAGGGTCCAAGCTCATATGACGAAAAGTTAACCATAACAACTTTTAACAACTTCTTTATAAGACGCTACCACTAAGTTCTCAAATGTTACACTATAGAGGTACCTATAGGTCCTCAAGTGCCATATCATAGAGGTACCCATAGGTCGTCAAGTGCCCTAGTATAGAGATATTCTTGGATCGTCAAGCGCTACACTATAGAAGTATCCATAGGTCCTCAAGTGTCTTACTATAGAGGTACCCTTGCGTCCTCAAGTGCTATACTATAGAGATACCCCTGCGTCTTCAAGTGCTATACTACAGAAGTACTCGTGGCACCTCGAGTGCTATAATATAGAAGTATCCATAGGTCCTCAAGTGCCTTACTATAGAGGTACCTATAGATCCACAACCAATAAAAAAATAATACCAAAAATTAATTTGTTATCGGTGTTTTTCTTGATTTAAAATGGATTAAAATGCCGAGATTTTAATCAGAGTTTTAATCATGAAAAACATCGATTAAGATCAGTTATTTACGTAAAAGTCGATTTTAATTGATTTTTTTATGATTAAAAATTTGATTTAAATCGTGCCATTTTAATCAATTCTGAATATGAATAAAACAATTAAAATCGAGTATCTCGAAAAAAGTCGAATTTAATCGATGCCTCATTTTAGATGATTATAATCCGTTCTTACCTTTCAATCAATTTTAAACATGAATATTGGAAATAATCGCTTTTCACGAAATTCGAAATGAAAACCTTAATTTTCACACAATTTCTTGGATAAAGAGACTATGAACTTACTAATGAGCTAAGATCAAATACTCATAATGTATTGGATCTCCTATAGAAATTGCTTCAAAATTGAGCTGGGGAAACTATTTGAAATCGATTAGAATTGATTGAAATCAATTAAAACCAATTCAATTTTTAACCGATTATTCTGATTTCTGGAAAAAACTGATTTTAATCGATTTTGGCCGAACAAAATCGATTTAAATCAACTTTTGTTTTAAATTTGATCAAGAACTGTCATATTTAATCGATTTTTTTGATTTCCTTACAAAAAATCGGTTTTAATCATTTTTTGCTTCATTATTTTTTCCATGCGAATTGCTATACTATAGAGGTACCCGTGGGTCCTCAATTATTATACTGTGGGAGAGCCCTCGGGTCATCAAGTAGTATTAATAATATTAGAAGCTTCTATTAAAAAATATGTTTTATCCCAAACAATTTTACAAAAGAAATAGAATATTCTTTTTTCGAATGTTACTATTGAAGGAATTAGATTCGGATTGTTGCTTATTTGTATAAAGTTTCTACATAAATTCCTTCCATATCGGCATATTCGAAAAAACGCTTTGGCATTCCAGAGTCGAGGGCTAACTGAGTAGAAACGACGAATGTTAATTGTTAATGACAATAACAATAAGTGCCACTTGTGACTAAAAGCAGATAACTTTTTTCTGAAAAGCCCTACTTCAGGATTCTGTTGACACGAATCACATCAATGAAGTTTGTCGAACCCCAACTGATACGATTTGAATCAACGAAACGCTGAAATAGGGCTTTTCAGAAAAAAATTATTTATTACTAATAACAAATGACACTTATTGTTGTTGTTATTAACATGTAACGCTCGCCGTTTCGAGTCATTTAGCCCTCGAGTGTGGAAGGTCAGTGTTTTTTTCGTATTTGCCAATATAGGAGAAATTTATCTAGAAACTTTATACGAATAAGGAACAATTCGAATGTATTTACTTCAACAGTAACATTTGAGAAAAAATACTCGACCTCTTTTCTAAAATTGGTTTGGAGGAAACATTTTATAATTGGAAGCTTGTAATACTATTAATACTACTAGATAACTCAAGGGTACCCTATAGTATAGCACTTGACGACCCGAGGGTACCGCTATAGTATGGTACTTGAGGGCTCAAGGGTGTTCCTCTAGTATAAGAATTGAGGACCCAAGGATACCCTATAGTACAGCAATTGAGGACCTTTGAGTATCGCTTTAGTATGGCACTTGACTACCTTTGGGTACCCCTACACATTGGGCAACCAGGTGGACATGACCTCAAGCTCTATTTTCCAAAATTCAAATATTGGAATGAATACGTCTATGGTTAGTCTATCTTACCCTAAAACTAGATTTTCAGAAATCAAGTCGAACCCCGGAAAAGCCCATCGTCAAAAAATGTCTTCATAAACCGATAATTATACGGAGATGATTTCTTTTATAAACTTACCAAAATATTTTAAAATGAAAAACTATTTGAAGCTAATGATTAGCCTATAAGTAAGCTTCATTGTGTGAATGAATTATTTCGATCAAACCAGAAATGGAGTAGAAAAAAAGCGACTACTGAGCCGAAAGTAGGTCGAAAAATCGGTCATATCGTATTTTGTAAACCCTCAATACAATTTACGTCCGATTGAGCTCAAACTTTCACCAATTATTCTCCTACATACGATCTATCGTTGGCCATAGTGCGAACTTATACTACTGAACACAAACAGAGATAGTGACTTTCCAAAGGCCCGAATTTCCGCCCCAGAATCGTTAATTTGACGACTACAGGGACATTTTAAAAAAAACCAAGGTGATATTCAGATTCAGCTTGCCAAGCTGCATCGAATCATATATAACTGTAAGTACTTCTCGAAAAAAAAAGATAGGTTCTGTGTCCAACAAGGTTCTAAGGACGTGCCTTTCCGTGTTTTTTAAATCCTCAACACAGTTTACATCGAATTGATCTCAAACTTTCACTAACTATTCTTCCATGTCTGATTTATCATTGACCATAGCGCGACTTCGCACTGATGAGCTAAACCGGTGCTATGAGTCTCCTAAAAAATGAGATTTTTGCCCCCGAATCTCTATTTTTTAAAACAAGGCATCATTTTGGTGCAAAACTAAGGTGATATTCGGAATCAGCTAGCTGAACTGCATCTATCGATATATAATAAAAACCATTTTTTTGAAAAAAATTTTTTGACCTTTATGCAGGGAAAGCTTAGAAAAAAAGTCATCTCTGTTTTTTTCCTTAAATAAGCATTTTAGTGAAAAACCAAGGCGATATTCGGAATCAGCAGGTAAAACCTCGTCGAATGGTGTACAAAACCATATATTTTCTTATAAAAAATTTTTTTCAAGAAATGTGGCTGGGTTCCCATAGGCTTTTTTGAGCAAAAATTCTTTTTAAAAAATGGTGTATTCTGTTCAGGATGATATTCTAAGTGATGTATGACCACTTCTAAGTTATACAAATCCATTTTCAAGCAAAAAAGTTACATGTCCACCTGGTACGCGAAAGTTGCCCACTGTGTCCTATAGTATAGCACTTGAGAATCCAAGAGTAGTCTCTTATAAAGAAGTTGTCAAAAGTTGCTATGCTTAACTTTCCTTGATATGAGCTTGGACCCTAACACAAACCCAGCCAACCACTACAGACAAACTACTTTTTTAGCATGATCCGTCCTTCAGTCGAGAGAATAACAATAAAATAATAAGATCTTCTCACCGGTAAATAGAAATAACAGTAATTTTACACCTGTAAATGAGAAAGGTAGTGATTCGATTTGAGAATTTTTCAAGAATAGAACATTGTTTTGTTATTGGCCTATTGTTTATAACAAACTTTTCAAAAAGTTATTGTTATTGATTTGTTATTTACTTAGGGTGTTCCAAAAGTAGTGGCAGAGATACTTTTTTTTCTTATAGAAAGCTTAAAGAAGTTTTCCTTTCTTATGAAAAGATAGAGCGTCTTTCGCTCTATTTTTCTATGCTATTTGACTACTGTTCAACTAAGATCATAATAAGAAAATTTCTATAAGCACAGTTTTTGTTGAAAACTAGCTGGTAGCATTTAGATCATAAGCAGGGTTGCCAAATTTAAATTTTAGAAATCAGGATTCTGTAAAAAAAAATCAGGAGTTTGTCAGGAGATTTTTTTTTTCAAATCAGGAAGAAAATCAGGAGTTTTTTTTTCGAAAGTTTATGAGTTTTTAAATGAATTCTACTGAATAAACCCAAGCACTTGCCCGTTTAATCGATACGAAAATTCTCCCGCTTTTCGTGACAAAGTAATAACTAAAAAAGTTTCTTATAATTGAATTAAAATCGAAAAAAATAGAATTGATAGACTTTTTTCTAGACATTTATTTCATAAATAGTTATTAGAACATTTGAAAAAAAAATAGAAAATCAAAGTTAACTAGTTGTTACTTTACAAATCAAAACATATCAAGTAGAAGGATAGATAATCATTATTTTCAAGCAACTCGTCGAATCTTTGCAACATGACTATATTTATCTGATGATCGAATTTTTTTCAATAAATCGGGTTTAGTTAAAAGATATTCATAAAATGCTTTACATGTTAAATTAGTATTCATTTGGATCTTCAGCTCTGCTCCAACCAATTCATATGTCATTCGATTTCGATTGTTGTTCCAGAGATATTTCATGCAGCTGAAGATCGATTCGCAGTAGCCATTCGATGCAGGAATAGCAAACACAAATTCGATCAGTTTTCGTAGATTAGGCACATCTTCTCCATTTAATAAAAATGCCCATAAATGATCCGATCGAATGTTGTTAGTTGATTTTTTATGTTTATAAATATGTATATCTCGTTGATTCTCATCAAAGTCATCATCTTCTTCTTCGTCAAGATCAATATTATCTGTAACACCACAATCGTTGTATAATTCAATTGCATGATTAATCGACTGTTCATCATACTTCAATGAACCTAGATTTGATACAATAAACGATTCTATCTGATTTGCAATTCCACCAAATTTATTTTTTAAATCAAGATATTTTGATTTTATGTGGTTAAAGTCATTGTATAAATCGTCCTGATCAATCGTTTGATCAACAACAAAAGTGCAACATTGTTGAACGTGTTTCCATTCAATTTTTTCTATGTCGAGTTCACCAAAAATGGAAATTGATTTATAAAATAATTTATATTTGTTATAATATTTCTCGATGTATTCGATCACCGTACGAATAAAACATTTAAATGATGAATTTAAACCTTCGATTTCTTTAATTGGATAATCTTCAATCAATTGAGCAACTTTACAACCAAAAAACTCATCATTCAAACGATTCTTTAGTTTACAAAGTAAATTTGAAATAATACCATGTAAATGAACACCGGTGGTGTATTCTCGTTGCAATAACAAATTTGCATTTTGTATCTCTGGTAAAACATTTGCTAAAAAGTACAATGTACATTCACCTATATAAACGAGATAAATTAACATATAAATGTGTACATTTTCAAATCGAGAGCATTACTTTTACGTGATGTAAAGAATTCCAATAATAGACTCGAGCATTCACCTTCTTCAAGATTTAGAAAATAACTTTTAACAATTGGATGAACAGCAATGAGACGTTCGATAGAAGGTAAAAGACTCAACCATCTGATCTTAATGTGCTTCAGAATCACCTAAGTAAAATGTATATATAGATACAATGTCCAAAATCATAATATCATTAATTACCTTTTGTTCTTGTTCAACAAAATCAAAGTAATTCTTCAACTCTTTAACACGAACTGATGATCGACAAAAATGAGAATATATTTTCAAAAGAGCTGATTCCACATCGAATAATAAATGTCCATTTCCATGTTTTACTGAATTATGAAGAACATGGCAGTAACATGTTCCTAAATCAAGTGAATAAAAAAAGAAGTTATTGATACAAGTTTTGATATAAGAATCTTTTTTAACCTTTTACTACTTTGGGTGATAATTCTTCGAATAACGAAAAAACACTATGATGATCGCCAACATTTACGTTGGTATTATCGGATCCGAGTGAAGCTAATTGTTCAACTTTTAATTCATGTGATTCTATCACATATTTAATATTTTTAAATAGAGCATCGGCTGATTCATCACTTTGTTCGATGAAATCTAATATACCACGTCGAACACCGAACCTCGAGAAGAACTGTACAGCAACTGGAAGCATCTTAACACTTCCTTTATTCGAAGCATCGTAGCAAACGGAAAAAAAAGAAACATTTTTCAATTCACGAACAAGTTCATCTGTAAGTGATGGAGCAAGTACATTGCAAGCTATCTCACGTGCCTAAAACATTATGGTTATAATTTAATTTTAAAAGAAATATTAATATTACTTTAGTTTTGCCACAACTAATGTTTTTTGCAGCATGAGAATCAGAAAAACAATTTTTTATCATATCAATTGTACAACCTTGCGAAATATAGCTATGCGAATGTTTAACAGAATGAAAAACCATAGCTCCTTCTACAGCAGACAAACGATTAAGTTCTTTTGTTGTTACATTAAATGTTGTATCAAGTGGTTTCGCTAAAATTTTTTTAAAATTTAGCTGAATAGTTCGGAATGATAAACCTTACTTGGATTAGCTTCAGCGGCTTTCGTACTTTGTTTGTGTTTATTTGTTTCAATATGATGATGAATATCACCTAATCCACTATTTTGAATAGAAAACTGGACGTTGCAAACGATACACAAGACTTTTGTTGCATCACTTTTACATTCCCGTAAGAATGACGAAAAATGAGAATTGGATAACCATTCCTTTTTAAATTTAGATGGATAACGTTTATTTGATTTGGATGATAATCTTTTGGCAAGTACTGGACTTGGAGTTGTTGATGATGAAATAGAGATAGCATTTCGTTCAGGTGTTGATCGAAATTGTTTTACCGAATCATTATCTAATGATGATGTTAATGATGACAATTCATCGGATATTTCGATAATTTCACATGGAGATGAAGAAGTCATTGAGCAAAAAACGAATATATGTATTATATGAGCTTTAGCGATTATTTATATAAAATTTTTGGATTTTATTGAGAAATCATACGGGAGGAGAAAACGAAAAACAATTTATTTTGTTATTGGCTATAATATCCAACATTTTACTAACAACAGGTGTCGCTAATTATTGATCAGAAGAAAAAGTTAAAATCAGTAGAAAATTACGAAAATCAGCTCCTGAAATCAGGAGATTTTTGGTTAGGAGAAAATCAACAAAACCAGGAGACTCCTGATCAATTCAGGAGATTTGGCAACCCTGGTAATATGTTGAATTAAATTAGTGATATTTTTGTTTACTAATTCATGATCAATAGTTGAACTTTTATTGAAAGATAATGTAGGAATAGTAGTTGTTCGTAATATTAAACCTCTTGGTAATGAATATGAATTATTTGTTGGATTATAAAGTAAAATTTTTGAGGTGTGATCATGAACTTTTAATGAAGAACTTAACATAAGTAAAGATGTTCGCTGTTGTAATTTAAATGATGGACGAAACGTTACATTAGCTGATGATAATCCAATAGTGACAGGATATCAAATTTTAATGTTGTACGTTTATGATTATTATAAAGTGAAACAATTTTTTCTTCCGTATTAATAATTAATTTATATTTATTAATAAAATCCAATCCTAATATACAATCCGCACATAATTCTTTAACAACAAATGCTTTAACCCTTTCTGTCCGGATGTTGCCAAATGGCAACATTTTGCCGTAGGGGGGTACGGCTTTTTTCAAGTATCCGGACGGAAAGGGTTAATAGAATTTGATGTATTGCCCCTAATGATGGTTAAATTTAATGTACCATAAACAGAGATAGACGAATATCCATCAGCTAAAATGACATGCTTCTGTAATTTATTAACAAACATCTTGCCATATGATGGATCTAGTGCTTTCATTGAAGTAAAAGTTCTATTTGCGCCTGTATCTATCATTATTTTCATATATTTGTTATTTACGGAAACATCGAGATATAAAAGGGATGTGCTACATGTCGATGAGTCGATGTGTAAATTATCGGAAGCAACACCATCGACCGATGTTTTCCCTATTGAAAATGGGAACGGGTACAATCCTGAGCATAATGACCAGGAGTACCACAATTGTAACAAATAATTGACCTATGTGTTGATGTTGTATAATTAGAAGATTTAGTTTTCCAATTTGGGCTATTTCCCGCTGGTGTATTCTGGTTAGAAGTTGTACAAGGTTGTGATGTATTTGTAAATCGAGAATTTTTTTAATTAAATTTATTATTTGATGTACGCGCAGAAGTTTCTTGTTCACGTGGTTCACTTTGATAACCAATTGAATTTATAATGGTAACATCATTGTCAGCTAGTTCATTATTTATTTTGGGGAGTGATAATAAATCTTCAATCTTCCTCGCGGATAACAGGAATGCTTCAGCTGTTTTTGAATTTTGTAATGCTACATGTGTTTTCAATGATTCCATAATTTTATCGTAATATTATGTAATAGATTGATTAACTGTTTGTTTATACCATTTTAATTGTTCAAATGCAAATTCTTGTACTTTTGTCGGTCTAAAAGCTTATATAATAGCTGCAATAAATTCTTTCAATGTTTTAATTGATGTGGATGTTTGCATCCATCATCTATATGTATCATCTTGTAAATGTAAAGAGATGTATTGTAATTTTTGTTCATCATTCCAATTTGCCATTTTAAAACGTTGTTCTAATTTATCTAACTAATCATGAACATCATCTTTTGAACCAGAAAAGTATATTGGTTTTTTTAATAATTTCATCCGCCACTGCTCGTTGTAAATGTGATGTAGATGAATGATCAGGCACTGTAGCCACTAATGAGCTCGTACCCAATGTATAAATTGTTGGTGATGATATCGTTGATTTAAATTGCTGAAGAAATAATTTGCTAAATGTTTCAAAGTTGAAAATTATATCGTTGTTGTCGGCATACCACAAATAAACATCGTCCTCTAATAATAAAAGCATAGCTTCGAATTGATCATCACGTCGCAAACCGCATGCTTTAAACTGATTCATGATTTGTAATAATTAAATTTTTGTATCACCAACACCCGAATATTCATCAAATTTCGCATCAATAAGCTCTTCCAGTACGACCATATCAGTATTGTTTAATGTTGACGTAAATTATCATTAATTTCATCTTTATTTTGTTCATACTATACTTTTTGTTCTTAATTTAAAAATTGAATTGTATAGACTATACGCTGAGATGGCGAATAATTTCAATCATCATAAACATAGTTCAGTATAGATAACCACTTATCCATGTCAATTTGTTCTTCTTCTGCCATAATTCGAACATATTGACGTACTGCTTCTTTTGGTGTACTTATTTATCGTACTTATGCTGTAAGACATAATTCTGAATTAATCTTCGTTGTTGAATATGTAGGACAGAATCAACTTCTGAATAAGAAGAATTCCTTCTTTAACAAAATTATAATCGTTGTTGAAATCAAAAGAAGAAATAATTTGCTTCTTTTAAACCGCTGTCACCCCTGCTAATACCTAATATTGCCATCTAAATTTACGGCGTTAAGTTCATTTTTACTTAAACATAACTTAACTTTATTTTATTTTCAAAGAGATATATATATAACAACAAATAACAAAAGAAAAACAGAAAATCACACACTCGAAAGAAATATAGATGGTAAGATATAACAAAGCTATTCGCTCATAAAAAGTCTGAACCAAGTTCTTCGTCCTCAATTGCCTTGAACCAAACTTTATAAAACCAAATGTTTTTGTTAAAAAATGGTCGTTTGTTCAAAAATTGAACTTCAAAAACTTTAAAAAACTGATCTCAGATTTCAATTTCTCAACTTTGATCATCCTTCGGCCAACACTTATGTATTTTTAACCCTCTGCGGACATACAAGCAAGCAAACAATTGATATTTTTAAGACTCTTCTCTACGAGAAAGAAAACAATGTGCGCGTTAAAATTGATATATGTGGCACTATTGACAAGTGATGTAAAATAAACAAGTAACGCTCGTCTAAAGACTCGCTCTTCTCTTTCTCGTAGAAATCGTGTTTCTAAACTACCATCAAGCTATTCACTTATAAAATTAAAAAACCCAAGTAAGATGTAAGTTCCTCAACCTTACCTGCCTTTGACCAAACTTCATAAAAACAAATGTTTTTTGTTAAAAATTTGTCGTTTATTTAAGAACTTGAGCCTGAAAAATTTTTAGAAAACTGACTTCAGTTTTGAATTCCTCGACACCGTTACCCTTCGGTCAACCCTTATAAAAAATCTTTTTTTGCAAAAAAAGTGATCCATTGTGTGAAAAAATGATCCTCAAAAAAATTTTAAAAAACTAATATCAAATTCGAATTCCTGGACCCCGATTACCCTTTGGTTAAGTTTTATAGAAAATATTAGTGAAATGTTCTTTTGAACTTGTGCGAACATACAGGCAAGCAATCGAGCAGACAATTTATGTTTGCAAGACTCTTCTCTACGAGAAAGAGAATAA
>JAJEKB010021488.1:1176963-1191186 GCA_022393335.1 Macrotrachela quadricornifera | reverse complement strand
ACAGTATCAACAACAGTCTCAACAGCATCTACGGCACCAACAACAGCATCTACGGCATCAATAACAGCCTCGACAGTATCAACAACAGTTTCAACAGCATCTACGGCACCAACAACAGCCTCAACAGCATCTACGGCATCAACAACAGTCTCGACAGTATCAACAACAGTCTCAACAGCATCTACGGCACCAACAACAGTCTCGACAGTATCAACAACAGTCTCAACAGCATCTACGGCATCAACAACAGTCTCGACAGCATCAACATCGGCAAGCACTGCATCAAGTAAGACGTTTAACAATGTTATTTTTATGTAATGTATTGATAATTTAGTTGAGCATACAGAATCAAAAACTTAATATCGCAAGCTCTGACGAGATGTAAATGTGAAATTGACGTATTCTCAGCTATTTAAGTAAACAACTCGCAATATATTTCTGAATATGTCAGACATCTCTGATCATTATGAATGATTTGAAATGAATGTTCGGATGAATTTTGATGTTAGAATTTAAGGCATATTATTCATTCATTTCCGTTCGATTTCATGAGAGGCGAATTTTCAGCCTTGTGAGACATGTGTTATGGGCAAAGAGACATAACTAAGAAAGATAAGATGTGTTCTATCCATTCCTGATTTGAGAAAAAAAACCTCGGAATTGGATTTGTTCTTATTGTTTGATTACATTTACATATCTTGCTTGGTCTCTTTTTATTGTTTTGTTCTATCTTTTGATCGATAAATTTATCTGTTGATGAAATTGATTGTAGGATCTACCATAGGCTATAATACATTAGCATGTGTTGGATACTTCTGTAGAGAGGTTTGAAAACGTTCTCGATCGTTTCGAAAGATTCTTTAATATTTAATTTGCTTATAGTGACGTTGTCGAAACAGAAATGTATCATGATAAGATTATATGGAGATTATATATGAGTTTCATAAAATCATAAAACAGGTTAAATGTATTCAAAACTAAGAAAGATGAATAAGAATATAAATGAGAGGGATTGATATATAATAATAATCATGATCATCGACAGATTTATCATCAGACAAACTCGATTAGTGTGAAAGTCAATCTGTTGAATATTCTCGATTATGATAATGTTATCTAGACATATTTCTGCATTAAAATAATATATCTTAACCAAAATTGAATTCTATTCACTAAATACTTTGTATGCCATTGTACGGGAGCGCGTTTATTGATCCTTCCTCCTTCTCGTTAGAGATACAATCAAGGAGAAAACGCGATACTACATTTACCTCAAAATGTTTTTGAAGTATATGAGAATAGGAGGGAAGTATGAGAGTCTCACCCCCTCCCCTTTGGATGCATAATATTGTGTCTTAAAAAAATGAATCAATGAAAAACGTTTGAATTTGTAAAAGGTCCATAGAAAGTGTTTATCATTCCACAAAATATTGATAAATTTTGAAACATCGAAAAAAAAGACATAATACAATAATGCATACGGTTGATTATTAAACAATTTTTTTTACAATTTAAGAATTAACATGAACATTAATTCAATATTCACTTTTGATAAAATAAAATTATAATATATTTTAATAAAACACTTTCTGATTATTTGAGACAAAACAATAATTTGAATTATATTTTTATATTTTATTTTTGTTTAGCTACTTTACCTCCACTAGTAAATCCTTGTACGTATATATATATAGAGTAATGATTTTAATTAAATATCCACGTATTTTTGTCATTAGGTACTAATGGAAGATATTGGAATATAACATCTACTAGATATGCGGGTACGTCATCATCAGGCTCCAATCTGAATCAATTATCTTCACCAACTGGTATATCATTTGATTCAAATGATAATTTATATATTACTGATAGTGGTAATTATCGTGTATTGAAATATGTATTAGGTGCTACTAGTGGAACTAGAGTAGCAGGGAATGGAACAGGTGGAAATACTTTAAATCAACTCTCTTTATCTGGATCACGTTATAATTTCATTGATTCAAATCAAAATCTTTATATAAGTGACACATATAATGGTCGTGTTGTTCTTTGGTTAAATGATAGTAATACTGGTATAATGGTAGCTGGAAATGGATCTTATGGAACTGCACTAAATCAATTAGCATATCCCTATGGTGTATGGGTTGATTCAAATTCAAATATATTCATAGTAGAATATCAAATTCATCGTGTAACTAAATGGGCTCCAGGTGCGGTAGCAGGAATTCTTGTTGCTGGTGGAAATGGGTCAGGTAAAATTAATATAAAAATATTTCTTTTTTGGCTATTTTCATTGAATATTTTATCTGTTTTCATTTTCATAATTAGGTGCTACCATATACAAATTATCGTCTCCTGCTGGTTTGTATTATGATGAAGGAAATCAAGATTTATATATTTCCAATTCTGGTAGTAGTAGTGCTACAGTAATGAGATGGAGAGTTGGTGATTCTTATGGTACAGTTATAGCTGGAACTCTAGGAGTTGCAGGATCAAATTCAACTCAATTAAATAGTCCAATGGGAATAACTTTAGATCAATGGAATAATTTATATGTTGCTGATCGTACGAATAATCGAATTCAATTTTTTTGCAATGGAAATTTAACAGGCATTACAATATTAGGCAGTGGTAGTGGTGGTTCTTCTTTATCTGGTCCATATGATGTTAAATTAGATTCACGACTTAATTTGTACGTTGCTGAAAATAGTGGAAGTACTGTTAGAAAATTTGGTAAATTATTCTGAGATCTATGAAGTGATTTAACTCTTTTCATTTATCTTCATTTCTTTTTTTTATCTATGTAGATTTTCAGGTCACAAGGTTCTCAATGTGTCTCGCTTTTACACTCTTGTATATTCAAATAAATATTTTCCGACTAATAAATCATTAAAAAAAATAAAGATTTTTACTAATAAACAGAAAAATCAAATTCTGATGTATTCAATATATTCTGTGAAATGTAATACAAAAGATGCACATTATCGATATAATTTAACGAATTCTTATCAATTAAAATGTGTCAGGCTTAATATCATTCCCAGAATCATGCAAAGATCATGAAAAACGTTTATCAGAAGCTAATGACAACTGGTTCTGTATGCGATAAAGAACGCTGTGAAAGATCTTAAGGCATCTATTAGAAAGTGATTTCATACATTATACAATTCTGGCTGGAAAAGCGATTGGCTCGAACTGTTTGAAAATATTTTATGATTTGATGAGGCTATTTTCCATGTCGAGGCGGAGGCTGTTGATTGATGCAACTGCCATTATTGGGTGATCAAGACCTAGGTGTGACGATTGAGAAGATACAATTACAACTAAAAATGATGGTATGATATGGATCTATTTCGACGAAAATTATTGATTTGCGTCTGTTATAAAACACCATGAATGGTTAGCACTATTTCGCCCTCGGCCGATAAATCGTGCGGTTAATCGCGATAATATCGTCCACAGTGGCGATTTTTCACGATATTTTTGGTGATTTTTACAGCAAATTGCGATTTATGGGAAGTGTTGACTAATCAGTAAACATTCTCCGTTTGGACTTTCTCCTTAACTTAGCTAAGTATGTCGGCATAGTTTTCAAATGGTAGAGTGCTCGCAGGACTAAATCATAACCGAGTCCGATTTTTGAATTCCCTTTTGTTTTATTTTTTATTTCAGTAAAAGAGAAATTCAAAAATTGTACTCTATTACGATCTAGTCCTAACTGCCTGCTACACAATAAAAAAAATATCCCTTGTCTATTGAATCGTTATTAAAAAATCCTTCCTTGTATAAGCAGTATTCTCGAAAAAAATGATTTTGAGAAAAAGGCTAAATAAGTTTTAGAAGTAGATTTTTGTGAAACACATCTGAATTATGTATCAGTGTTCAAGACAGGCAATGAATATGTGATCTTAGTCTTAAGTGTTAATAGTCTCGTAAGGATTAATATAAAAAAAAAACTTTATAGAATGCTGATGCAAAGAGAAAGCAGTCTAAAAAACCGTGAAAATCTCTCAAAAAATATTATAGTAGAAACCAAGTTTTAGACGATCAGTGCGTTAAGCCATAGTTATTCTGAAAGAGGAAACTTTGGTGCAACTTCGTATGATAAAATCTCGACTTCGACTTTTCTGAGGGAGGCCTTTGATACATGAGGTACTACAAAAGTTTTTTTGACTGCTTCTTCTAACAGACTCAGTTTGATTTCAAGTATTCCGTTATCATGATAACGCATATTTAGGATTATGTGCAAAATTTCAGACTTCTAAGTCTTGTACCTTTTTGTGAGTCGTCATTTCTATTATTTGAGATGCACGCAAATTACTAATGCATGATCAGTATTGAATGAGAGAACTTCACATTTCATATTTCGATCCTAAATATATTCCATTTAAAAAACAAAATATGGCAGGAAATACAGTGTGAAAAGCTCTACGATCTGCGAAATACAGTTGTTATCATATATGCACCTTTTCCTTTTATTAAAAAAAAGTAAAATTCTCTGAAGTACTTTTCGCAACAGCGTCGACATTTGATTGTTTTGAATACTGTTTATTTTAAAACAAACAGTACATGTTTAAGATAAGCTTTACACTGCATCTTCTGATATATTTTATTTCTTTTTAATGAAATGTTTATAAGAATCACAATATGAAATGCAAAATTCTCTCATTTATAACAAATCGTTCGTTATTTAGCATATAGAAAATGTCATGACGCTAACATATGTCTAAGTACAATAGCGGAATACTTAAAATCAAACTAAGACTTTCAGAAGAAGCGGGCAAAAAAAACTTCTGTAGTACCCCATGTATCTACAATACCTTGTTGGCCAATTTTAGTATCATATATCTATGGCTAGAATGAAATCTATTCGTTTTTATTATCTGTTAATTCTTTTGGCATATAAAAATAGCGATGTAGTAGTTGACCTGCTGTTTTTGTATTGATTCGACATATGATATTTATTTTGTTCTTATTTATTCCGATGAAAATGAAAGTCGAATAACATTGGAGGTCTGCTGATATTTGTTTTCTTCTTAGGAGGACAAATATCTATTTTGAATTGTATTAAAAAGAGCACAGTATCAGATATTTTTTCATTTGCTCTGTTGTTTGAGTATAAATGTCAGAATGATGTTTTTGTATGATTATTTATGTTTTCTTCTGTTCTTTTGTTTTTACGAAACGTCTATGTTTGCCTATTCGGAAAATATCAATTATAATTTTACAAGTGAAATAATATGGTTGACGATGCCTGATGGTGTTCGTCTTTCTGCTTCATTAACTATACCAATTCCAAAAAAGAATAATTTAGAAAAATTTCCTGTTTTACTCGAATACAAACCTTATCGAAAAGACGATAGTTTTTATAATTTCAATCAACCATCAATTAATTATTTGACAAGACAAGGATTTATTGTCAGTGAATAGATAATATTAAAATAAAAAAGAATAATTTTCTTTATTTAGGTCGCAAAAGTTGATATACGTGGTACAGGTTCTTCGGAAGGTATACTTATTGAACATGAATATACTTCACAAGAATTAGATGATTGTGAACATATTATTGAACAACTTGCTGCACATACTCATTCAAATGGTCGAGTCGGTATGTATGGTTTAAGTTGGTCTGCATTTAATTCTTTGATGATGGCAACATTACGACGACCATCGGCTCTTTATGCTATTTTTGCTGCTCATGGATCAGAAGATTTATACAAAAATGATATTCATTATTTGGATGGAATCATGCATCAAGATGAATATATACTTTCAGTTGATCATGAAAATGCATTACCAGCTACACCAGATTATTTATTTGACGAAAAATGGTTCGAACAACGATTTACAAGGCGACCCTGGATTGATGTCTATCTTGAACAGCAAGTAGATGGAACATTTTGGAGAAATCATTCAATTAAATATTCTTATGAAAATTTTACTATACCAGCCTATTTACTTACGGGACTTTATGATAGGTAATCATCATAGAATTAATTCTATAGGAAACATCGTGAGAAGGTGATTGTGTACACTAAAAGAGTATTGTAGAATGTTTTGCATTGTAATTTTTTCAAAATTTCAGTGAAAGATGTTTTATTCTATTTGTTGGGATTATTTAGTTACAATGATTTTGCTATTAATATATATGAACATGCCAGAAAAGTATCACCGAAAATAAAAGTTGTCGTGGGTCCATTTGGTCATGCTATGCCCGAATATACTTATCGACATTCAGGTCCCAGTTATGATGGTCGACTTGAATTAGTTCGATGGTTTAATTATTGGCTTAAAGATAATCATGTGAATGATGATGATGATAATCTTCTTAATGAACCAGATGTAACGATATTTGTTCGAACAAGTTTAACAACGGGAAATTATCGTTATGAACCAGAATGGCCTATTCCTCGTCAAAAAATTCAAAGAATGTTTATGGCCAAAGGACAAAAATTAGTTGACCAAATATCAGTATTATCATCATCATCATCGTTAGATGATAATATTGATATATTAGAATATAAATCATGGATTGGTTTCGAAGCAGGCCAATGGTGGGGTCAATTCACAGGTGATCAACGTTCATTTGATCAACATTGTCTTATCTATGAGAGTGAATTGATTACACAAGTCATAGAAATAGTCGGTTTTGTTAATGTATCTCTACAGGTAATTAGATTCACAATTCAAAATCAGTTTACCATCGAGATAATCATATGTTTTTTTTCATAGGTAAGTGCTACAGCTCCTTTAGCACATTGGATTGTACGTCTCGAAGATGTCGATCTGGATGGACAAGTGTGGCTTGTGACTGGTGGTGCACTCAATGGTGCTCAACGAGATTCATCATCCCCAGCGTATCTCGAACCAAATGAAATATATTCAATTAATTTTCGACTTCATTTTACGACGTGGACATTCTTTCCAGGTCATCGTATACGTATAGCTATATCGAATACTATGTTTCCTACATTTTGGCCATCACCATTTTCTATGAATACAAGTCTTTATGTCAACTCTAATTCAACTTTTATTGATTTACCTATTATTCCTCCTCTATCTTCACCGATGCCATTACCGCCAGCATTCACTAAACAACAAGTTTTATCACTTCATGATATTGTCTCAGATAATTTCTCGAGAAATATAGGATATAAATATGAAAAATATCAAACAGATCAATATACAACAATAACTTATTATGATGCCAATCAAGAACTGGTGTCTAATTGTTGTTTTATTTCAGGATTATTATCATCGAATTTTACTTGTTCTCATTCGAATCCTGCTGATGTTCAATGGAAAGCGCATGCACGACAAATATATATCTTTAATATTCACGATTATCAATCTATTCATGATATTTCTGTGAAAAATTCTACTGATATTATTGAAAAACTCTATCCTGATATAGATCTATCAAATCGACGTTATTTTGAACTTGATACTGTTATAATTGTTCGTTCAGATCTTGAATATTTTTATATCGATCTTAAACGTCAACTTTTAAGACCAAATGAATTACCAATTATATTTACATTCAATCAAAAACATAAGAGACAATTTCAATAAAATTCGAGGGATGTCACTTTCAAATGATTGAAATATATATAGATTTTTTGTATTTTCCAAGATAAAAAAATATTCGTAGAAGATTATTCAAATCTTTTTATTAGATCAAATTCAATCAATCAATCAATTGCTTCTAACTGAAAGTATTTATTATCTTCATAAGTTAAGCACTATGATGTGATGCTCTGCTATGCTTTTGAGTCAATGATTACTAAATAGGGTTGCCGACAGTGTCGTCAATGTTAACATAGTTCCCCAAGTTTTTTATTCTTATAATTTAGTGAGAAAATATGTGTCTTGTAGAAAAATAAGCCTAGAATATCGTGCCCTCTCGAAGTGTAACATTGCTTCAAATTTCCTCAGTTTTTGACTTTTAGCACTTCTTTTATCACAACCCATGTAAATATTTTTTGCCTCAAAACGCGTTTTATTTGCGTGTTATGCATAGATCATGATCTATCAGGTAAAGATTGTATGTATGCTTAGTCAGATGATATTAACATTGTTTTATCGGGTGGTGCAAAACTATATTAATTTTATTTTTCAATTTCATATCGTGCACAAGTATTCTAGTCATTTAACATTTTTATTATTAGAAAGAGTATATTCAAAAGTATGTACATATATAATTTTTTTTTCATCTTATATTTACTTTTAATTTGGAACCAAAAAATAAGATGAAAGAGGTAATTGTAGTATTTCTCTTTTATCTTATTTTTTTGGTTTCAAATTAAAAGTAAATATGAGATGAAAAACTATATGTGTGTGTACTTTTTTAATAACGAAAAAAAATAGTGTATAGAATACTTACGCACAATGGAAAATTGAAAAATAAAATTAATGCAAAATTTTCACACTATTCGTTGTTTCATTTCTTTACATTCACATATTGCCCAAACAAAATAAAGTGTACTGTACATCTTATTTTAGATTTCTATTAGAAATACTGATTCTGGTTATAGTGCAATGCAATGATTCAGAAAACATGTTTTTATTCCAAAAATAAATATTTATTATTTTAAAAGACAATTTTTTCTAACAATATTATTATAATTTCAAGTTAAAAATAATGTGTGTTAAAATTGATATATGTGTAACTATCAAGAGGAAAAGAAAAGACTCCAGGCCCTTGGAGTCATGAAGTCTGCTGCTTTTCCCTTGGTAAATATTGAGAAGTGATTTAAAATAAATAAAAAAAATATTTTTTAATAACTAAAAATATTTGAAGAATTTTTAATAGGAAAAAAATGCTTTAATCGTACAAAATATTTTCAGCAACGAATATATTTCTTGAATAAGATACATATTGACAAGAACAGCGTCTAAGCATACTATATATCTCTTAAATTTATTATTCTCCAAATTATATAAGAACATGAGTGTATAAGATTATTGTATCAATACATATCTTTGAATTACTATTGATCAGAGCTACAGAATCTACCCCCGTTCGCAAACGACTGTTTGAGGAAATTTTTTATTTTGGTGACAGATTTTGCACCTCTGATATCAATATAATGTCGTCAAAATCAATTCAAAAAAGTTTCAGCAAGACAGAAACAACTGTTGTGATAAAATGGCTTATTTCTATTCACTTTCATCTTCACCCAAATCGTATTTACATTGTTTTATGAGAAATTAATGGAATTTTGCTTTGTAATATAAGTGTGTGCTGTAATGTTATTTTTTTTCTTCGCGTAATGCATCAATTAAGTCATTTTCAATACGCCTATATTTGTAGTGTAGAACAAATATGTGATCGAAAAGAAAACAATTGAAAAAAAAATACACTCATCTTTCAGAGACTATAATGGAAACAAAAATTAAAAAAAAGACGAACTTAAATTAAAAAGAGATATTTCATTATAACTTGTCTGTCATTATTCGATAATATTAATATATTATTTCAGAGCAATATTTAGTAAGAGTCGATATTAATTTAGTCTTATTATCGAATTTGAAAGTGATGTAAAGAAGAACTGTCATTAAATGAATACTTGCTAATAATAAAAATGCATTAATTATGAATAATTGTACATAGCATAGAGTACTCAGATTCATCACTGATAGAAAACCATTACAACACTCTCTATTATTGCAGCAAGGAAGCGACGTATATGATCAATCAATGCAGATGTGTGAACTAGCTTTCTGCCACGTTGAAAGGAAGAGTGGCAACAATTGCAATATTTTCTTGGATAATAATAATAACCACTACTGCATTTATGTACAACATTTTGAGAGCATTTCAGAAGAATAAGATTGTTGTCTTGAGTATGAATATTTTATAAGTAATAGGAGAGAAAAAAATAAAATTTCATCTTCTTGCTATATATAAAAGAGTTGTTTTTTGTGTTTGTCACTTCACAACATATTTGGCTATCGACGCAATTGCGAAAAGAAAACTAATAAAGCAACATTTTAAAAATGGCTGTAACTATAAATATTTTCTATAGAATTGGTCTTAAATATATGTTCATTGTTTTACAGAGACGAAGTGTCTGGGATTTACAAGATTCGAAATCACCCATCTTAGAATCTCATATAAATCAAGTAATTCAACTTTTATTCCATTCTCATATAATCTGTCGAACATGAAAAATAAATATATGTTCGTTGTTTTATAGAGACAAAGTGTGTGGGATTTACAAGATTCAAATTCACCGATCTTAGAATCTTATACAAATCAAGTAATTGAATTTTTATTTCATTCTCATATAATCTATTGGAATTGAAGAATGCATAAAAATAAAGAGAAGAGAGATGAAGATGTAAAACTCATTAAGAACGCTACTTGTTGCACAATTAATCAAACATTTACAGAGGAATAATAAGAAACAACTTCAACTTGAAGTTGAGAATGGCATAGTAGTTGACGCTTTTGGTGGAACATTATCTAAAAGAAGCGTCGAAGTATTACCATAGAATCTTTCATTTTCACTGTTATATATACTATCTCATGATGACGTACTGTGATTTAGAACTAAAAACACTTAAACATTCAAGTTAATAATTTTAGGAAAACACGCGACCATCTGATGTCAGGGTAGATATCAACGACTTGCAAACAATTGTATCCAACAATGCTTCGAAGTTCGTATTTGACATCCATAAGGAGCTTTATATCATATAGTTTGTAATTTAATAGAAGGGGACAAGGACTTAAAGCTACCCTGATCATTATTGGGCTCATTGCTGGAGCATGCATTGTGGGAGCAGCCGTCGGCGTACCTCTTAGCCTATTCTACAACAGCGATTCATCGTCAACATTGATCACAACAACAACGACCGGTAGGCACTTATCAGTAATGGTCCAACTGAATCCCACGTAGTGTAACACCCTCCACTGTTCAATGTTTAGAACTTTCTATTATTTTTCCTGTGTAAAACATCAAAAAGTAAAAGTAGGATCGGGATCTGTTGATTATTTTATAAAAAGTACAGGATTAATGAAACCCTTGTTGAATAATCTGAAAAGTAAAGTGAAAAATTTTTCTTTTCACGACATAGTAATAGTTATATATATGTAGTTGTCTTAAACACTTCATTCATCGGTTAGGTTTCATTTAATATCGCTTTGATTTTTCGAAAGAAACGACACATAAAAGGATGTTTACGTTTGACTTTAGTGCGAATACCTCTTCTTTTTTAATATATGCACCAATTACATGATGATATAGCTTGAACTGTATTATCGACACAGAAAAAACACAAAATCAGCAATCGAAAACCTTTCTTCTGAAAACGCGTTACTTCGATTTGCACTTTTCTTCTTTCTCTCTCAAGATTGGAACAGGCGAAGTACCGCTACACTTAGTTAACGATTTCTCGACATTTCTGTGTCAACAGCTTTGTGCACGATAATTTTTTGTCAATGACTTTGTTTTGTTTTCCTCATACGATACTATTATCTTTTTCGATCGTAATGAAGAACGCTTTGTAAGATGTATGTGGGCCCATCCACACAGATCACAGACACTCACACTACTTGTATGCGTTAGGTCCAATTAGACAGCGTGTCAAAACAGGATCTAACAACTGGTACACATCTTTGCAACAGCTAGCATAATATTAGTAACATTTTTATTGGATATGCCTATAAAGGTCTTGAGAAACTTAAAGTACTACTGGCATGGCTGCTTCTGCTGTAGGATACAGCTGCTATTCCTGATGATTCCTCTAGCGTCATTTACGATGTTAGTGTAGTCTTTTAGGATATCTTGAGCCACATCGACGGAACTAAGCTGAAACTATCATACACTTAGTTTACATCCACATTCATAGAAAAATTCAGAACAATGAAAGTTTTAATATTTGTTCATTTTACTTTTGTTCAATGGATAGCAATTAACGAAGAAAGACATCAGATATATTTCACTAAGAAACAAGCATGTGTCTCGCCTCAGAAACGAGATGGGAGCTGCCCTTTAAATTGCACCGGTTGAGAGAGAATAGATGAAAACAGCCAACTTATGATAACTTGATAGGTTTTTTCATCCTATTTATAAGATATATCAATTTCATACCACAATAAATCTCAATCAAGATTGATTACGGTTTACATTATGTATCAGACAAATGAGTATGACAATGGCATAATAAAACTAGCACTATCTCATAAAAAAGGGATTTATCAACACTATAATCTTATTTTATATATTTTCGCATTCTATATTTATTGTTTTTTAAAACTTCAATCACAAAAGTTTTACCACTAGTATGAATTATACGTCGTCAACTTCGCAGAAGCAGTACGCTACTGTACACATCTACCATAATGAT
This sequence comes from Macrotrachela quadricornifera, assembly GCA_022393335.1. NCBI lineage: Eukaryota > Metazoa > Rotifera > Eurotatoria > Philodinida > Philodinidae > Macrotrachela > Macrotrachela quadricornifera. The sequence continues at coordinate 1,178,832 of JAJEKB010021488.1, read as the reverse complement.
TCACTGTTAAAATAAACAACAGAGCCACGTCAGCAGAGAAGAATTCGCTGAAATACTTTTAACGATGTTAACTTCCACTATTTTTTACGTTAGTTGAAATTGTTTTTGCTATAATACATTGCTGAAATACATTTTTCAGAGACAGTCATGGAGACAAGAACATCACCAGTTTTCAGTATCAATCTGCTTGACATATTCTTTTACGCTAAATAAATACCATATAGTACTACACGAAATCTGAATTATCAATTTACCATTAGAATTTTTCGTTTATTCAAGATGAATTGACAGAACATATCGAATTATCTAAAAAGAGAACATCTACATTTTACTAACATAGAATACAAATTTAAAAAATAAGATAGACAATCATTGTTGAGACGAAAGTCAAGTTTGACAATCAAAATGTTTTCTCAAACGCTTAATGAAAAATTTTGGTCAGAATTCTCTATTTTTTAAAGTCTACAATGTCCAGTAAATCATGAGACAAAGAAAAAATGAGTAATTTCGCTATATTTGAAGTACTGATAAACGAATAATAATAATTGACATTCATAAAAGAAAGTGTTATAACAAATCTTTGTGAGATATTCACAGACGATCGCAACAAAGAGATGTAACATTTCACAAGTTATAAAAATTTATTATTCTAATTTCATCAACAAATTCCTATTGTTTATAGGTGAAACTTTTAGAAAACACTGAATACCAAACTGTGTATGTATACTTAGGGTGTATCAAAAGTTCGTGTCTCGATATTTTAACGGCCGCGTCGGATGTGATGCATCGGTTCAGAAATACGAAGCAAATATATCATATAGTAGAGCTTTTCGAGTTGCATTGAATGCTATATAGTAAATCCTGTTTTCATAGAAGTTTGAAGGATCTTGAGTCAATTTACTGATGGATGACTACACATTCACCCCCACGTCCACATTCATAAGATGATTGGAGATAGTGCGTTCATGAAGTTAGAGCCCATGAAAAACTCTACAAAGTCACATATCAGAAACAATACTTTACAATCGCTTTCAATTAATATCAAGAACCATAATAAACATTAACTTATAGTCCTCAGGTACGGGTGTAAATATGGATGGTAGTGAATGTGTAGTCATCTATCAGTGAACTGACTCTATGTCCTTCAAACTTCTATGAAAACAAAATTTACTATGAACCATTTGATGCAGTTCGAAAAGCTCTGCAATATGAGATAAATGACGACACACGAACTTTTGCTACGCCCTAATTATTTTGAATATAAGTCGAAGCAAAAACATTAAGAAGAATTAATCGAAAATATTTGATCCTGGTTATTTCTAGCGCAAAGGGAATAAATATATTTATTTTTTATAACTTATTGAATATTACAGTTCTTCGTTAGGATCATTTGTAAACATTTTGAAATCATTTGTAATGGTACTTTCTATATGAATGTTAATTACTAGCATTCATTTATTCACTAAAAACATGATGGAGATATTAAATTTTACACTTGAGAAAAGAAAATACATTATTTAAATGTCAAATATAAATTTTCAGTTCATCTTTTAGTTAAACAACTTAAATAATAAATCAATCTTTTAATTATGTTTAAATGTAACTGTATTTTTAATGTTTGATTTTCAAGTCAATGCTTATTCAACTCATTCTTTGTACATTTAATAGGATCAACAGCTTCTGCATCATCAACAACAGCCCCGACAGCATCTACGGCATCAACAACAGTCCCGACGGCATCAACGACAGCCTCAACAGCATCTGCGGCATCAACGGCAGCCTCAACAGTATCTACGGCATCAACGACAGCCTCAACAGCATCTACGGCATCAACAACAGCCCCGACAGCATCAACGACAGCCTCAACAG
>JAJEKB010021488.1:1041744-1154131 GCA_022393335.1 Macrotrachela quadricornifera | reverse complement strand
AAGCTAGAGAAACAAGAGTTTATTTTTTGCAGATTGTAGTGAAAAAAGTACTGTTTTTTTTTATACATTTTTCTCCTTTTAGTTTCTATTCGACCTATAATTATCCTGTATCAAAAGATGTAGTTGAATTTGTGCTTTTTTCCTATGGGTTTAACATTGGAGAAAGAGCAAACTATAGTGAAGAAAAGTGAAAAATACTAATAGGGGGAAATCAACTTAGGCTCACTGTATATTCTAATTTTACTAGAAGCACGAGCTTACGCAACTTTTCTTATACTATTTCACAGAATGTATAATCATGCCTTCGAAAAGTACTGATTAAATTGCAAAAAAAATTATTTTGAATAATAGTAGACACAAATATATTCAAATATGACATAGGATACGTACAGATCATAGAGTTGCGTCGAAAATTCAAATATTGGACCGATCAATTTTGAAGATGTTCCATATACCATTCAATGCAGTTTTTCACGCTCTTTTAGAATCTAGAACCAAAACAACGAGACCTACCTTTCTCGACACTCTTTCTATCAAAGTACTGCCACAGGATTCGATTTTTAAGTGCATTGCCACTTCATATATCAAGAATCTGTGGATTTAGGGAAGCATGGAGAACAAATCTGTTTAGACAGTTCGATAGAGCAAAAAATTCTATCTTTTGAGATATTACAATATAAGCTATCTATAAGTGTTCAAAAGAAGTTAATGAAATACCGTCAGAATGAAAATTTCGGAATTTTGATCTAGAACCAGTCTGAGACATACTCAGCATTAATTTCATAACTCTTTAGAAAAAGATTCAATTGAGCTAAAAATTTGGTCCTATAGGTTTTGCAATATGAGCTTTCATTCTGTCCGAGCAAATTCCGTTATTAAAACTTGTCATATGCCCATATTGTAAGGGGGAAACAACGAACTCTATGTCTCCACCAGCCTGGAGCCAGCTGTTTCCCCTTTGTCATATTAACAGTGGTCTCACGAAACCTCTCTTAAAATAAAAGTTTATTTGTTTTTCTTTTCAATTATTATTGAACGTTCTCTTTTCATGTATTCTTCATCAAGAGGATTAAGCACAGTGCGTATAATTCATCTTAAGCTGAACTAAACATTTAAATAAAAGATAACGGATTCACTTTACTTAGAAATAGAGAGTTAATAAAGAAGAAAAATCTATATCTCACAACACTTTTAAAGATGTTCTCTCCTTTTATTAATTTAAATGAAACATGAAAATACAAAGCTATGTCATAACTTCTATTATCGTTTGTTTATACCTTTTCGTACAATAATCTTACATTAGTTTTTATTGAAATAATTCTGAATAATATTATCGTAATCAGAATGTTGAATTGCGCCATTCATTTTAAAAAATGAACCAATTATTCACTTTAACTTATGATTTAAATGAACTGAACTGAATTAAAAGTTATTTTGTAAGATTTATGAATTAACTTCAGTTAAACTGGTTGTCTTTTGTACGATTATCCAACTTTGAATATAAAACTATCTACTAAAAAAACAAACAAAAGTTGTATGCATTGAATCCTTCTGTACAGAACTTCGAGTGAAATAAGTTTAATATACATTTTAAACGTAAAAAGTTAATCATTTTTAAGTTAATAAATATCAGTTAGAAAATCAATAATGTATACGTTATTTAAAATTTCATTGTTTTTTAAATTTAAAAAAACTTAGAACAATATTCGAATTAATCTAATACATTTCTATTTCAAAAATAGTGTCATTTTAATGGCAAATCTTATCAATAAATACGTTGTACAAATCAATCAATCACTTAAAATTTTATCTCTGACAAACTTAACAGTAGAATTAACAAATTTTGAAATCGATATTAATATAAGACAAATATTTTTTTAATTTATTCATATCAAGTTTTAAATAGATTGTTTAGAGAATTTCTCTTCAGATATACAAACCTTTTGTGTGTGATATATAATTTCTTAGGGTCATAACAAAATAACCTAGTTAAAATAATGTCAGTAAATATCTCTATACAAGCTAATGAATATTTTGTCATTTCATTTTTATAATAAACATACGATGTCGATGATAAAAATTTAATTGCAATTTCGTTCCTCCCACGAAAACAATTACTTCGTATATGAAAAGTTTGAAATCGACTATGATCAAACAGATGCCTCTTATATTTTTCTCAAGGACACATGACAAATAAAAGTCCTATGAGTTTTATATAGATTTGCTTCATAGATAAATCGCACTTATAATATACTTCGTACGGGTCGAATTGTTCCCAAAAAAACAGTAAACATAATAAATATGCTAGAAACTTTTATGTAAATATAAATGTTCTATGCAAAAAACATAATCATTACCATTATAAAGTATCTTTGACACATCTGACTTATTAAAAACGCATGAAAATGAAATATTGATCGTATCATTATATTCATATAATTTTTCGTAATAAAAGTAATTATTTTTTCACAGGTTGTCTTTATTGAAAAACAAATTATTTTCGTATATATACTACGAAGCAACTTTATTATACGTTCTCTTTAATTAAAATCAAACTAGTCAATCATTCTGTTTATTCAAGCAACAATATTTCTTGGCAAGTATTAACGAAGTAAAAGTAAGTATTTATATGCGTCAATAGATAAAGAAAATATAAGGAAAGTAATTGAGATGCATGCAAAATGAAGAGAAAATTCTCAAAAAATCATGACAAAAAAAATCTAATATATTTTAAAAATGAAGTTCCTAGTTCAGAACCAAGCTTGAATCACAAGTGTAAAACAGAAGTAATACGCTAAGATATTTTACTGAAGAAATATTATAATTAGAAGAATATTCTTCGATAAATAATCCTTTGATCTATGTTTTTTGTGTATAGAATAAATGGCAAATCAAAGAACTCTATTGACATTAGTATGGTTAATAATTGCGAACAATAATTACATTTATAGTCGTCCATTGTCATCTACAGAGCAGCAAATTCAACTTTGTATTAATCAAAATATTAGTCGACAACCAGTAATTATCGATACGGATACAGATATAGATGATTTATGGGCAATTCATTATGTTCTTAATGTAAGGATAAGTACTAAAATAAAGTTCACATATTAAATGTCTTTGTGATGATCAACGTTAAAGGTACCAACAGTTGATGTTCTTGCAATAACAACTGTCGGAAATGCATACACGTAAATCAACATTTAGTTGACATTCAATAAATATTGTTTCTGATTTCTTTTTGTATTAAGAAAACCATTTTATTCAGGATCGAATGTTCTTAGTTTTCTTGATCTAATCGGCTGTTCAAATGGTGTTGGAGTCGCTTATGGATTGAGGTAAAAGTTGTATAGATGTTTGATCTTTTTGTATTCATAGTGTCGTTTTCTTCTAGCCTTCCATTAATGTCATCCGGCTATACAATTCCATCGTCATTATTGGATGCACTCGATACCTATATGACATCACCTACTTGTCTCAATCAGTCCGTCAATATATTTCTTCAACCATCTCCATTTGGTGCAATTGAATTAATTAAACTAACATTGAAATATTCAAAAATACCAGTTGATATTTTGGTACTTGGAACAATGACCAATATTGCTACAGCTATTACTGAAGATCGATCAATTGTATCAAAAATAGGAACACTTTATTTTTCTGGTAACAATATTAACATATTTTAGATATAAAAGTAACATATTATTTGTCTTTATAGGTGGACAATTTAAATCAATACATTCATATCCGACTCTTATACCAGATTTGACAACATTTGGTTATCCATATAATGCCGAGACGTTAGACAGTAGCCCCAACGCTTATCTGGGTTCGTATCTAATTTGAAAGTTTTGTAACACATTGGACACGATTAGCCCACCGATGGGCCACGCTCTAGTTTAACGAAATACTATGTAGAAAAGCACTTTATTTTGCTTTTTTCTTAAACATAAGGTTAAACATAAGGTGTCATCTGTTCTACCTTCAATATTTTATTTGAGTCCTTTATTCCATAGCATAATGGTTATTACTAAAACACTCAAGACAAAAAAATGTAGTACAATCAAAACAGTGCATCGTCTGCTAACATTGCGCGTAGATCCTTCCTTTTCTTCGAGTTTGCGCTTCGAATGACCTACTAATTGTTGTCTCAGATCAGGTTTCAGCTTGTTGATTGATGTACCAACAATTAAAGATCGTGCACGGCTTTCTCGGAACTGTAAACTTTGTATGACACTTGCGACATAATTTTCCTTGTAAACTACATAACTATCAACAATTACAGTTCCAAATATCAATTACAAACGTCACCTTTTTATAACGTTTTATATCGTCTGAGACAATCATCAAGAAGTAATTTGAAGCGCAAACTCCCTGCTCACAAACTTGAAGAAAATGAAGGATCTACGTGCAATGTTAGCAGACGGTACACTGTTCTGTTTGTAATACATTTATTTTGTCGTGAGTGTTTTAATAAGAAGCATTATGCTATGGAATAAAGGACTCTAATAAAGTCCTGAAGGCAGAACAAATGACACCTTTTGTTTAACTTTCTGGCTAAGAAAAAAGGCAAAAGAAAATACTTTTCTATACAGTTTCTCGTTAAAATATAGAGCGACCCACTGATAGGCCACATCGTGCACAATGTGTTAAATATAAATAAGTTTAAAATAAATTTTATGAACAATGAAAGTTACAATGGAAATTGTAAAACATTTGTAAACTGACATTCTTACTGTTTTTGTCTCTCTTTTTAATTCAATCTCATATGATTCAAATTTAGATATACTTGCTATGCAACGTGTTGGCATGAGTGGAATAAAAAACATGGTTGCCATGCCTTTGTCTACACAAAATGCAATGCCAGTCAATCTGACACAACTGACTGAAGTATTAAAAAAGCAAAATATTCAGTTAAAACCTTTTGTACTAAGCTTTATATCGTCACTTGCAAAATGTACAAACGCAACTGAATCTGACATGAAGTGGCAAGTTTTCTTTTTTGATGCACAATAAAATCAACTGATCATTTTGTTTATATTTGTACAGGTGGGACAATAGTGCTGCTCAATTGATGGTACAAATGCAAACAAATAATAGTCAAGGGTTCTGTAATCAAACACAAAAGGTAAAATCTCTGCATATTATGTCAGCTGATTCCCATCAACTATATGGTCAAGGTATCATCGATGCGGAAACGTATCTACCAAATGCTAATGACCTAGTTAATTACACAATATGTACACAAGTCAATATAGAGACATTTTTGTTGGAATTCTTAACCAAAATTAATTCAGAAAAACTGTATTCATGTCAACGACAGTATAATCAGCGATTTGATATTAAATTACAACAATGTATGCTGAAGTTTGAAGATAGTTTCTAACAGAAATGTATAGCAAAAACATATAATTTTTAACATTTGATTTTCATACGATTTATTTTTTTTTTCAATGTCGTTTAGTCTCTAAAAAAGAAAGGCTAAGCTTCAAAACACGTTTTTCAAACTATCAGCTTTATAGTGTTTTTTATTTAATTTCAATAAGCATGTTTAGAATATATATATTTAATTGAAAAATTTGCTGAATAAGCTTCAGTAGATCTAAAATATGATTTATCCAAACAGTTTCAATATAATATTAGATTAGGTTTCTATTTATCTCTCGATATATCCTCACGGCAAAAAATAGTTGCACTCTGTACATTTACTTATTTTCTTACATTTATTGATTAAAAAATAATTTGAGCGCAATGAAGGCACCCTCACGTTCAGATTTCCAGAGATCTAATTCTTTTCTTTGGCATCAAAAATAACTTTTAAAATTTTTCATCATTATAGAATGATCTTTTGAAAAAAGTAACAATATATTCTGATAGAGCTTAAGATTCTCTATCATCGTGTATATTTATTTATTTTCTTATATTCATTTATTGAAAAGAAAATTTGACTATAATGAAAGAATCCTCAATCGACAAGTACTAAAACTCAACATTTTTTCGCTGTTTTTTTAAATTACAAGTAACGCGGCGCAATTGCCGCTGACCCTCTACTGAAAGGATGTGATCATGTCGGTCCCCACGCCAAAGATAAAATAAAGATTTGTTTTAGTTCATTAATCGAATCATTTGATGACTTCTCAAAAAATCTTTTACTGTGACTCATTTTACTTACTATAAGCCTCTCAAATAAACGTCTAGTCGTTCGTCGGCCTCCCTCCGGTCGGCCACTCACGACTAGCCGTTTTTATGGACACCTCCACTATATCCTTCACTTACGATTCACTTTTGAGGGGAATAAATGGGTTTCCTTTTCTTCTCACTCCAAAAAGCAATCAGCTTCTGGTAATACGATTTGTAAAAGGAAACTAAAAAGAGGAAGTATTGTTTTATGAGTTGCTACGAATGGAGCATATTCATCTGTCATACTCCTTCACATATTTGAATGGTATTTATATGACTGATGTCGATGAAGTTCCAACAGTATAGGGTCCCAATCAGATACCGCGCTTTTATTCATATATTTCTGCTAAAATTCTATCGAAAGATAGGACGCGTGGTAGCCAACAACGGGAAAACGTTTAATTAAAACTGATATTGAATTCGTAACTTTTCTTCCGATTACTTCATCTAGAGTCTCTATCATGTAACCATTACTAAATCTTATACTCAGAATTATTAAACGGTCCCAATAATACATATCACATCCACGAACACCATCCAATTCATTACCTTTGATTAAGATTTTAAAAAAAAGAAATACGCACACGTTTCTTTTTCGGAAGAGCGAGCAAACAAAGTTCAAGCACAATGGAACAGAGACAACCTCGAATTCACATTCTTCACCTTCGATAAACCTTTGGTCAAGTTTTGTTGAAAATCATTATCACTAACTGCTAATTGAAGAAGAAACGAACATAATTATTCATTCTGCGTATACCTTCCTCCAGTAGAGCCAACTAACCTCAGGCTCATGTTTCTCGACCTCGAAAATTTTTCAGCCAGCCCTTATAGAAAAAAATATTTCTTTTATAAAAAAAGCGGTCCTTTGTCTAAAAAAGTCGTACTCGAAAAAAATTTTTTTAAACTAATATCACATTCGTGTTCCTCGACCTCGATTACCTTTGGTCAAGTTTTATTAAAAATATTGTTAATCAATAATTAATTAATAATTAATCAAAACTAACATCAGATTCGAATTCCCCACCCTCGATTACCCTTTGGTCAAGTTTTATTAAAAATATTGATAATTAATTATCAATTAATAATGAGTTAATTATCAATTAATAATTAATTAAAACTAACATCAGATTCGAATTCCCCATCCTCGATTACCCTTTGGTCAAGTTTTATGGGAAACTACTATCAATACACATTCATGTAATAACCACACGAACACACGGAAACACGGACACACGAACACACATCAACTCGTTTTTTTTGTGATATCTGCTCGACGCATAACCCTCCTTCCAGTAGAGGGGATTACCCTCACAGAAATAAATTATATAAAAGGAATTGTACTATTTGAGAGCACATGAAGTTCTATCATTCTATATATAGTTGTGTTATCCCGAATTCTTTTTCCATTGTTTCATTAAGTACGACCACATTAGGTCTTCCTCCTTCCTCTCAGGAATGAAATATGACTTCTGATAAATTTTTCGTGCTGTGGGCTCTGTATAGAAAGAATTATCACCAACTTTTCATATAATCAAAGTTTTATCTTCGGGAGAAAAATAATCGGGAGTAAGGAGAATGGAAGGGCATCTTGGGAAAAATTTTTAGTTCGTTGTGGTCGATTAAAATCACACAATACCATATCAAACGATAGAAAACACTTAAACGAAGAGGCTCATATTGAGCCTTTTTAAAATTTATTTCACTGATTTTTGGCACTTATAGAAGGGTAACGCATGTAAAAAAAAGTTGCAATTCTGAACAGTATAAAATAAATAACTGGACTCCAAAATGAAATATCAAAAAACCCCAACGTCAATCTGTTTAGTTTACATGAGCTATCATAAAGTGCAGGCAATTCAAACTTCAAGTGAAATATTGCTTTTGGATTTCTCATACATCATCTGATAGAGCTCGAGCTGCTCATCACGAATTTTAGGTCCTTGTTCTCAACAAAGACTCTCTTTCAGTTCAAAAACTCGAAACACTCGTAAGACGTCATTTTCATCAAAAGCAGGTGTTTATCCCAGAAATGTATAAAATTTTCCACTTCTTTCTCTTTTTGGGCTTCTGAAAACATTTTTTCCGATTCAGTATTAAAAATTGATTCCAGAAAAGTTGTTAGATAAATTTCAGACATAAAATTCTACTAGCGTTGGCACTACGAATTGCGCCAAGTATGATGTGTATAGGTTGATTTTGTAAACCCGTCTATTTTTTCACATAAGCGATGGACACGATTATTTGATCTCATTCTGTTCTTTATACCACAAACTCGAAAATTACACATCCTTTTTTTTTCATTTCTTTTCTTCGCCGAGAAAACTCATTTTCACTAGTACCATAGCCATTTCAAACGACATTCTATGGTTTTCGAATTTAAAGAAGACTTTTTGTGAATAAGTAAATGTAGATCCTGAGTTAGCGCAAAAACTGGGTCAAATGAAATATCACTTAAGTTAACTTAACAATTTTCAATTTTTGACACATCTACAAAAATTTTAGTCGTCCAATCGACACTTGAGAAGTTTAGAAAAATCGAAAATTGTTAAATTAAGTTAAGCGATACTTCATTCGGCTCATTTTTTTTGCTGATTCAGAATCTGTATTTAGTTTCACGCAAAAAATTTTTTCTAAATGCGAAAAATGTGGAATACCACTTGAAATGACTATGTCAGCAGTAAAATCTACTTTTCTCAACAGAGGAAAGAAGAGGACGACCTGTCCAAGCGTGACGGAATCACGTTTTTTAAGATTGTGGCCTTCATATGTCAACTTATGTAAGTCGAACAAAGCTGATATTATTAGAAAGAAACATTAGTAGTTATGCTTTACATATAACAAAAGTTTCATTAAATTTCATCTATCCAGAATGTTTTTATAATTGAAATATAGCACGTGACGGAATCACCAAAAATGGGCCTTGAACTTGAGTGTTATGTAAAGAGTTAAAATTTTTAGCTCAACTATAGGCAGTATCAAAAAGCTTTCTGTAAGAAAGTTATAGCTTAGATGACAAGCTATCTGAAGAAAAAAGGATGTTTTAGAAATTCTGAAATTTAACATCATACGGCTGCAAATGCGTCGTGACGGAATCACGTTTTCTAATGTTTTCTAATGTCTGGTGTTCGGTTATTAACCCTTTCAGACCGGGTTTATTTTTTTGAAAAAAAAGCACAAATATAAAATTTTAAGAATCAGATGATTCTCTTTTTCATAAAAGTTTATTAATATGACTCTAGAGTATGATAGTCTCGACGAAAATAAGTCAGAATACATAGATCTACATTGTAATCTGAACATTCGTATTTGTTATAAGATTGTTTTTGTTTTTCGTTCGACAATTGTGCTACAGACGACACATCATCGTTTTCTTCCGCCGGTTAGTGTTGGTTAACGTAGAAAAGAAAAGGGAGAAAATAGGGCATAATCACGTCAATCATATTAGATATACATCACTACTATAAGCATATTTTAATGCATACATAGCTACTTCCCATCGTCAATACTTAACATATTTGTGTTAGAAAAAATCTGTGGTATATACGGTGTACCACCCGTCCCGAAAGGGTTAAAAAGCTGTTGACAGGAGTTTGATTATGGTATGTGCTTGGGACAACGTTATTAGAAGTACACAGAAAACTTAGTTCATATCGGTCACACCGTTGTAGTGCTAGATCAATTTTTCCGAAAAAAAACCGCCCAGAAAGTTGGACCGTTACGTGGACAGGTCGAGGAAACAAAAGAATGTGTAATTTTGTAACCAGTGGTTTGCCGAATAGAATGAGGTAAGATAACCGTCTCTATCATTTACATCGAAAAACTAGATGGGTTTACAAAATCAACCTGTATACATTATATTTGACACAATGTCAAGGGCTACCATCAGCAGAGTTTTAGAACTGGAGTTTACTTAACAACTTTTCTATACTCAATTTTCGATGCTAAATTGGAAAAAACCTTTTTAGAAGCTCAAAAAAAGAAAGAAGTGGAAATTTTGCACATTTTTGGGTTAGATATCTATTTTTGATGAAAATGACGTTTTACGAGTGTTTCGAGTTTTTGGACTGGAAGAGAATCTTTGTTGAGAATAAGGACCTAATATTCGTGATGAACAGCTCGATTTCTACCAGATGATATGTAAAAAACCCAAAAAGAAAATTTTACTTGAACTTTGCGTTACCAGCACCTTACAAAAAAAAGTATGAGTTAATTTGATGGAGGCTAAAGCAAGAAGTCTTTTCCAACATAGGAAAAGCATAAACCGAGAATGATGAAAAATCTGAATGTATCCTTTATTCAAAGTAGGTGTATTATACATTTTTCGAATGCCTTTAGCATTCTAATTCTAATAAAAAACGAAATTAATTGCGAAAAAAATCTAAGAAAAGTGTATCAAGTGCGATGAATATAGCGCCTCTATTGAAAATAAAATCATCGTTCTGTGATTTTTCACCAATTATTGAAGTTAATAATCGGCAGACTATGTTCTTCTCTTTAAATTCGATGTGAACTGAGATGTTTTATAGGCAGAATTAATTATTTCCAATCTTCCCAACACCATCCTTAGGGCGATAGAGCTTCCAGAATCTCATAAAAACCAGATCAAAACAGTAACTTTCTTCAACGAGTGACACAAATTCTGAAAGTAAACGTTTCACTCTGTCAAATTATGTAATAAAATAAAATTCGGCAATACGTCGAAAAAGTCGTTCTGCTGGGGTGAGGAGGGCTCCTTAAATCACGTTGGTAACTGATAGATAAAAAAAACTATCTGATATTCGATTTTTTATTTTAGGTTCAACTCAAGCAACATAAGAATGATAAGTGAAGGCATGGTTGTGGACTATAAAATCGTTTGCGATGAATTCGATGCAGTCTTTCGAGAAATCATACAGGTTTGGACATGATTTTCGGCATGCAGAGCCGTTTTTAATGAGGAGTATGAAATGGTTTTTGAGGTTGACTACAGAACCGTTTGTGAGGGTTCTATGTTTTACCCGATCACAGAACCCCTAAAATGGTTCTGTAGTACTCCTTTTTTTTCAGAGTGCATTTTAGACAAAGTTTACACAAAATAAATTGTTCTTACTTCGTTTCTTCTTCTTCCCGATCCATAACTTTTCATAATATTCAACAAGAGTGTCAGCTTGATCATCGAATTCATCAGCAATTAATTCAAACGCTTCGATCACTTCTGAAGCTGGAACAAAAGGTAATGATAATAGTTTTCTAACATTTAATCTAAAATTATTATCATCATCAGATTTTGTTGATAAACCTTTCTCTTGTATATGACGCCATATACACTGTCCATAGTGAAAAAGACAGCTTAAAAAATAAAACATTAATTTGAAAAAAAGATTTATTTATTTACATTACGTCTATGAACAGCATTCGGAAAAAGTTCTTTAATGGTTTTGATTGTGCCTGATTCGAACTCATTTAGAATTGATTCTGGTTGAAAATCATTTTGTTGTACCACTTTTACCAATTAATAACCCGTAGACGAGTGGAACAAGGCATGTAATGTAAATAAATGGTAGAATTCTTTAGGACAAACCTATATAAAATATATATATTTATATGTATCATTAAAGGCAAGAAATTATTTTAACCAACCTTAAAAATACCATCTACAAACCAATTTTTACATTCTTTTAATAAAGATAAATTTGTTTTTGTAGTAAAATAATCATTTCATTATCTTGATAAAGTATAAAATCGTCTCCACAATCGGTTTTTCTTAATTCAATAGGTAATTGCGAAGATGAAGTTAAAGGCAATGTTGGACATTGTCTTCGAACAGTTCTCGCTAATGAATCAGATGATGGCAGACTACTAACTGCGGTTAAAGGTAAAGAGCGTAACGACGACTGTATAACTGAACTTGATGCTTCATTAGATGTAGCCGCTTTAATTTTAATATCATTTTTAATTTCAACAGCAGGTATTCGTTCTGGATTTGAAGCATGTGAATGTGTTGTTGTATCAAACATAAATTTATTTATCGATAAATTTGTGTGACACCATGCTAAAAAGTAAATCAGAGTGATTTCAGTTTTGTAAAATATTTTCTAAACCTATTTGCCTTTACAATCCCGCCTTTGACAGCGAAAAATATACTTTACTGCTATTCTTCGCTTTAATGTATATATAAAACCACGATGAACCACCATGGGTTCCCCTTCTTGAAACTTGAGTGTACTGATATTTGACATTTCTTGTATTTTAGTAGAATAAAAGCAACTCAAATGATTATTCCTCTATATATTTGAATCAATGAGTCAGTTAGATAGATTAATCAGTTTAGCTTCTAATTAAGTAAGCGGATTATCATTAATTAAAAAAATAAGCTTTTTCCTTTGAGATAGATTGTTCTATTTTATAGATATTAATCAAAAGCTTGATTAGTTCTGGCTCTTTCAAGTTAGTTCTTATGTTAGAATGAGTTATATTTTCTTTGGTTTGTTTATAGTATATTTCACGAGAGTATTGCCTGAAAATAACACTATCTTATAATTACAACGTTGTGCCCTGCGACATTTTGTTTTTGCAACTATCTGTCCGCGACATTTTGTCTTACAACATTCAGTTCGATCATCCTTCTATTATGTCCTTTAAAAAGTCATGTTTTTGTAGACGTATAGTGATGAATTTCGTGAATATCACTTACTACCATAGTATTTTATCATGCAATAGATATTTTATTTATCTACATTAATGTATAAATAAAAGCAAGTGTTTATTCTACTAGTCAAACACAATTTCAGAAAAAACACTTCTATTTTTTAACATGCTACATCATATACATAAAATACTTAGTTCACAACTAATTTCATTATTTTGTTCATATAATAAAAAAAACTCAATTTTAAAAATAGAATATGATTCCATTTAAACAACTGGAAAAAAGTTTCTAAATAGTTCACATATCTGTCAAGATCATTTGCTTGTGTCGAAGTTGAACTGGTTTTCAATTATTAATTTCTTGAGCTACCTTCAGTTCATTTGGTTTAACTGAATCTGGATCAAATTTGTGTTATTATATATGATTGGGTTGTATTACCGAATTAGCGTTTCATGTGTAATTAAGTGAACAAAAAGCTTTGATGAAATTAATAGATTTCAAGCTACGATTCCATGCTGAAATAGTTAATCGTGTGCATAGGATACGTTTTTGAGAAGATTGTAACTTTAATTTTGCTCGAGGACTGTTTAAGTCCAAGAATTCTGCAATACAATCATAATTATGATTTTTAAATACTGAGAATACATGTACAACCAATAATTGAATGTATTGAGTGCATCTTTTTGGAATTATCGCCAAGCATACGCCATTAAACTTCATCTTCTCTTTCAAATCTTCATTCATATAACAATTGCAGCTATCTATAATGAAAAATTTACGATTACCATCTTTAACTTTGTCTAACCCTCAAGTCATATATTTATTCATAGTTAGTATATTTATAAATATCTTGGATGTGAAAAACACTTTGACATGTGATGAATAAAGTTTTTGTTCTGTAATACCAACTCTTCCTTTACCTTGAAATAAAAGTACAGGTTAAACTCGATAATTATTATAAGGAAAAACATAACATAACTGTTGCGAATCGTTTATCATCCAGATAATCTTCGATTTTATTTTTGGTATTCACATCATTAATACAACGCTTTGATGGATCACCTTAAAAGTTCAATGGAGATTCATTCATATTACACACATCGGTTTCAGTAAAGCAACCCATGGGACCACGTTATGAGGCTTATTGACTGAAACCTCGTAAGTATGAATAAGATTTATCGAGCAATACATGTGCTTCTGAACATGAAATCTTTTGAAACGATAATCAATGCCTTTTTAAAAGAACTTGAATACCAACATATTGATGGTTGTTTACTTCCACTTGACTCACAAAATCGTTGTGCTTGTCTAATCATAGTTTTAAGTGTAATCTTTTCTTTGGATACTTCATGACCTTCTTGATTCAAACCTAGTTTTGGTCGATGCCATGTGATTATATGTTTGTCCAAATCATAATAGGTTAATTTTGTACTACCAACAAAAATTCTTTTACCTTTTTTATTTTTTATATTGTCTCTGAGTAATTTGATAAATTGATTTTCGTTTATTTCTATTCACGAATCATTTTTCTGGTGCACGAAGATTTCAATTCAAGTGCATGCAAAGAAACACCTTTGTTAACTTCTGAAATAATTTTTAGTTTCTCCATTGAATTCTATTGTCGACGTCTATGTTTAATGAAAAGATCAGCTGTTGTCGAATCAGTGGATGTCGAAGAAGATGATGTTGGATTAATATAAATAAATTTATCAGTATTGGAACTTGTTAAATTTTCAATTTCATCTTCACTGCTGTTGTCATCACGATTAAGATTGAGTTGAATGAAATCAGCATTTACAAGTTCAGTATCATGAACTTCAATATCAGAAGCAATTGAAATACTGTCTGAATCAGAGTCTTCATCCATGTGATCCCCATCGACATTTAACGGTAATAGATGAGAATTTATAATTTGATCATTGTCCATGTGTACGCGAGTGATCTGATACGATCACTCGAAGTGATAGAACAGTAAAGATGAGATGATGGAAGGTAATAATTTATTGAAAAGAAATCAGCACTATATGTACTACATATGAACAAAGGTGAAGCTGGACAATGACTAGATAGGATGAAGCTAATACAGCTGAGAAGAAGATGAAATGAGAACAATGAACAATCTAAGAGATGATATAACAAGAACAGAAAAAAATATATGTATAGAACAGAAAGAGAACCAATATGTAAACGAGAAGAGGATGATATACATCATCCTCTAACACCATGATAGATATTTTTATATACCCAATATTCAAAACATATAAGTGACTTTCAGAAAAAAAATAAAAGAATTAAAATGATAATAACATAAATATAATTACTATGTGCACTATTTTCTGTATATATGTTTTACACATAAGTCCACGAAGCGCACTTGATGTTATTCAAGATCGGACTATTTTGACGAGAGAGACTTTAAAACACACATATACAGAAAAATATTAAAAAAAACTGACCATTATAAATAAAAATTTAAAAAGTCTTCTAATATGTCCAGAGCTTTAAACAGTGTAGTAGAACATTAAAATAATACTGAACATGGCTTCTTATGATATTTTGATACAAAAAGAGTTGTTGTATAGCGAAATATATATTTCTAGTGACTTAATATAGTTGAAAGTGCCATTAAACATGGTTTGGAAAGTATTATATACACGTTCAAATAGGTAAAAAAAATGAACAAACGTCGTTCGTGTTTAACTCATAAGTTTTGAGCGAAATGAGATAAAAGTCTTGGCCCCTCGTAGATTTGTAGCGTTTGAGCTGGCAATTCTAGAACATTCTTCAAAGTTGAAAACTCGTTGTATCATCCAAGAACAATAATATACTCTTCAAAGATAGCTAGAGGTCACCACCTACATTTAAGATAAACCTCAGCAATTTTATATCGATCGATGCACTGACAAATCCTCTTTCCAATGGTGAAAACCCCACTTCTTTATCTTATCTCTGTCAAAAGATAGTCTAAAACAATACTCACTCATCTTTTACATTGAAGTGAGCAATACGTCTACTGAAATTACTCTTTTCATAGTCAATTCTTTATGGCTTCTTTCTCCACTATTAAATAATTTTGTTATTTTTTGAAAATCTTTTCTTTTCAGTAATAATATATTGATAGTTAATTTATGATGATTATTTCTAAATTAGATTGGCCAGTACTTTAAGAAGAACGTCGAGCAACTTTGTAACTGATCATGGCAACTTTTTGCATCCAAATCTTTCCTATCCATGTCTTGGTATAAAATTCAGTCATATAAACATTTGATGGATATATGAATATAAGCCAGGTGATAACAGGTGGAATATATGGCAATGCTTGTACAATGACTTTAAAAACATATTGCACTGTAGAAATTCCACAGTGAAAATAAGGCTGTGTAGGACCTTTCCGTGGAAACCATATTTGATATGGAATGGCACAAATAAGATAAACAATCGGTGGAATGAATGTAAACAAATTTGATCTCAGTAGCTTGCAAAATATTTTCGTTCCTGTCATCAGATTATTACCATTTGGATTATTACCAATCGGATTACTACCAAACTTATACATACGTAAAGCAAAATTAATCAAAACGAGTAAAATTGCTAGAACATAGATGAAGCCTGCAAGAACAGTAACTGTATAAAACAAACCTGACGTTATTCGTTTTCTTGGTGTTCTATACCGTGTACTCCATTCACATCGATAAATCATCATTGGTATGCTAGTTGCAGCAGTAATGCAAAAGCCAATTAGTGATATAACGATTGATCGCCATCGTGATCCATTCAATTTACAATTAAAGCCGATAATGAGTGCATGATCAAATGCAACGAAAGCACTTAGCCAAAGGCAGAGAAACGATATTACTTGGTGTCCATTTTTGTCCACAAAACAATAAAATGTTTCAGATAGTTCGTCATTATTTGCAAAAGGATATGGTTTGAAGCAGGGCTCGAAACGGGCCGCCCGGCCCGATGCCCGGCCCGGAGCCCGACCCGGCCCGGTCTGGCCCGGGCCAGCTCAACGAAATATTTTATCGGGCCGGGCGGGCCACCCTTTTTGTCAGGCTGGGCTCGGGCGGGCCATTCATTTTTCCGGGCCGGCCCGGCCCGACACGTAGTATTGTTTTTTAAGTTATTTCGCAACTATATACTCGTTTTATTTATTGGAAACCGTCAAAAATATTTTATAATAGAAATTATATTTAGGATTCAGTCCTATGACTCAAAAAATAAATCAGATTTATTTTGAACGATGAAATGATCACGTATTTCGATGCATTTGAAAGTTTACTAGTAAAAATGGTTACTTTCATGAATTAAAATTTCTCATTCTAATGATTGGAAATGTCAGTCATTACATTCCTTTTATTGAAATCTTATTCTAGTCAATAAATTTGAAGTACGTGAAAACTGATGTTTATTCTACTATCAAGATTTTGAGGAATTTTTGCTGTTGATAAAGAACTCATGAGTGTGTTTTGTTTGTTTTCGAAGTATATGGGAAGAATCAATAGTACAGTAAATCCAAGCAACTCCTCAAAGTAGTTTTATTTCTCGGCTACACGTGAAGCTTCATCTTCAAAAATTGACATTCATTAAGGAAAAAGTAACCATAGGAGCATTACCTCAAAAATAGACCATCATATGAAAGCGTGAGCTTTAAATTTGATTTTTAAACGTCCTATTTTGATTAAAGAATAAATTTACAGAGGCTAGAATATTTTCGGAAGATAAGAAAATCCTTTGTGAACTTATTCAAATTTTTTATGTTAAAATCTTTGTTGAGTGTGACTATGTAGTGATCTAGAGCGCGGTAGAAAAATCTTTCAGCCAAACAAATACCTATATATAATGTTCGTAAGTTCATTTTTACACTTTAGATATGAAAGATTCTTCCTTTTTCATAAATCATCGTTAACAACCAGCTAGCTCGCTATCTGAATAGAAGAAAAACAAGTGTATATTCAGTCAAAAAGGTGGTTTAGTTTCTACTAGAGGTAACTTGATAAAAAAACTAATACCAAAAAATATCGCATTACGTAAAATGAGTGTTGTGAAGTTTTATAGCCTGACAATATGTTTGTACCTCATTAAAAAACTAACTAGTTTTCGTACGCGAATCTTTTATTGTGAGTTCGATAATCTTCGCTAGTTACACTTAAAATAATACCGAATATTTTACCACAATTACATTTGTAATAACCGCAACGAACCGCATATTTTGTTGAGAGGAAAAATTTACGTTAAAAAAATTCTGTCGGGCCCGGGCCGGGTCTGGCGGGCCAGGAAATTTTACCGGGCCGGGCCAGGCCGGGCTGAGCGAAACATAAGTTGGGTCGGGCGGGCCTAGAGAATTTCCGGGCCATATTGGGCCGGGTCGGGCCATGAAAAGAGTGGCCCCCTACTTCAAACTTTGAAGTACTGCACAAATTGGCCAACTACGAGTACCACATTTCCAGTAATAGCTATAACCGAGTAAAGAGTAAGGTAGATCCCGATGTTAGTACGACGTACACGTTTACTGCCTTGGAATACTGCAAGACTGAACAGATTGTTCAGAAGTGACAAACATAGTTCAATTAAATATATGATTAAATAGACATAGTCCGTATTGAATTGCATCTGCTCTTTGTATGGAATCAGATCTTCACAGTGTACACCCTGATGACATGGACCACATTGACAGTAAGTTTCATTGAAAAACTGATTTACTATGGACTGACCACCGTTTAAACATTGAGAAGGCATGCAGCAGTAATACAGTATTATAAACTAATACAATCTTAAAAAAAATTTTGTCAGAAGAAACTTGTTTAATAATCATAAGAGCTTTAGTTACATAATGTACAGTGCCCAACTTTATGAATACATAATTAACATAGTGCAAAGATTCAAGATAAAAAACTAACATTCTTTTCTGTTTTAAAAATAAGATGGAATGTTCGAAACTCGAGCATCAATATTTTGTTTGCTCACCATGGGCATCTAAACACTGCTCTTCAAACAGGAAAAAAAGAGTCTGGTGTCTTTAAAGCGAAAAATTAATCTGTGCAATGGTTCAACTGGAGGGTAAAACTTATCGAACCAAATTTTCTATATTTTTTCTCTAAATCCACCTCTTCCTTCCGCCAGGATAGAAGCTCACTCTGTTCGATTTGTGCACAAGATAGACAATGCACGATATTAAATTAATTAAATATTTGCTGCTTATTGATAGTGGCGCAGTTAACATATTTATTTTCTTCTGTGTTGCATATGTTTGTTACTAACATACAAGCATATTTTTCCGTAAGCTGAAAGATCTATATGCATACATACTATAGTCTATCCAAAAAATCTGTGCGTGCCACTGTTTTTTAAATAACTCCAGGATCGAAAAAGCTAGAGATCTGCGGTTTTCATCAATTGAAAGAGGCGAAGTTAAGGCATCTTTTTCTCTGATAATGTGTTAGACGAAATTCTTTTAAAACGAATCATCTTTGAAAAATATCGAAAAGAAATCATGAAAATGACATAGAATATACAAGAAGTTTTGTTTATGACCTTTGATTTAGATAGAGGGACTTCAGATCTATAATTCAAGGCGCAACGTAGATGGTTCTCTAATTGCATTCTAATATTGACCAGATGAAATCATGTATTTACATGCGCAAGTAATAGGAAATTTTGCTGATGTTTTAATACGTTGTTGCATTTTTTCTTGTAACAGCTGGATATTTATATGAAAATGTAATGAAACCTAAGAAAGTGTATTATACTACGAACTATAGATCTGAAATCTCTCTATCTAAATCAAGGATCATAATCAAAATTTCCTGTATATTCTATGTCATTTCCATGGTTTCTTTTCGATATTTTTCAAAGATGATTCGTTTTAAAAGAATTTCGTCCAACACATTATCAGAGAAAAAGACGTCTTAACCTCACTTCTTTCAATTGGTGAAAACCGCAGGTCTCTAGCCTTTTCCATTCTCGTGTTATTTAAAAAACAGTGGCACACACGGACTCTTTGGATAGACTAGTTAAAGACAGCCATCTCGGAACTATGGATAGAAATCAAGGAATGTTATAAGTTCCGTATACATAAAAAAAACATCGAAAGCACTATTAATACTGCTTCAGCACACCCTTTCATCATATTGCATGAATAATCTACAGTGGCACTCATATTATTTATTTATATATAATGAATTACTACTCGGGCATTATTATTAATCATTTTGATATTTTTTCTTTCAACAGTATTTGCTTTAGACGTTTTCTATTACAAATAACTATATATCGCAAATCAAGTATGCCATGACGTCATCTTGTTAGATTTCTTCCTACTATGAGACTATAAGTAGTTCGAAAACGAAATCATATCTATTTCTATCGACTTGACAGAAATCAAAGCAAAGCTCTGACTGGAGAAGAAGATATTTTTTAAGTGAAACAATATTCGGCTCACATCACGCCAGAATCTTTCGAAACCAATAGCAAAAGCTGGCGTAAAACAATATGATATAGGTTGTTATATTGCTCATAGGATTTGAACTACTCGTCCTACCAAAATACGAAGCTTTTGCTTTGTAGTCAAAGACACTCATTCCATTTCTTTCAAAATAATTAAAATATTTCTCCCGTTACTTTTGAACTAAGCATAAGTTTTTATGAGGAAGTCGATCGTTTAGCAGAATCTTATTGATACATGTCTGACTAAAATTTCCTTTTTAACTTTCACAATGTTTAACAATTTTACACATATAATATTTTAATAAGAGCACATTTTCTATGTCCGTATCAAGATCTAACAAGTATTTAGATAAGATGAATGCGTGCATGTACAAAGTAGTGTAAAGAATAGGGATCGACATGTTCAGTTCACGAACTCTGTTAAAATGAACTTAAAGAACTGTCTGAATAGTTCTTTTGAACAAAAAGAACTTTTTCGAACAGTTCAATTCTATGAAATGATCCATAGCTCCTCAAATACTATATTAGGAAGGCACCCATAGGTTCCTATATGATAGCTCTTGTGCACCTATAGGTATCCCTACACAATAGGCTCTGAGGATGTATGCATACCTCGGTTCATATCAGTGAGCATTTTGAACAGTTCATCAATTCCAAACTAGAGCTGAACTTGTGGATCCCTAGTAAAGAACGTACTGCCTTGTTCATTTAACAGTACATATAGGTATAGAAGTAATAAAGAACTAACAATCGCGTTTTAGTTCCTTCGCAACCGTTGCAACTATTCTGAAATTGTTCAGACGATTTGAAAATTTCGGCTCATCAGTTCTTCAGAACTTTTGTGATCCTAGGAGGAAATCTCGATTACAATACAAAAAGGCTAATCGCAGTAGAAGTCCATTTCCAAAAGTCAAAACTACTAAACATAATGTAAGCCCATTGGGTTTCCGTTCTATAGGGGAAGAGGGGATGGGAGGAAGAATAGGATTAAATTTTAAAAAGCTTTATTAATTAATAAAATTAAAAATAAATTTTAAATTACACTTTCATGAATAAAGAAAGATGTTGTAAAAATTGAGTGTAGAGAATAAACTGTAGACAAATCAGTTTTATATTTTATTATTACCCAACTACTTCTTTGAACAAGCTCATCTTTCTTATGAAAAACATCAAGCTCCATTTTCTATTTGCAGATTGCTTTATATATCCGCATGTAAATGCTTTCAAACCTGTTTATACTTTATACAAGAAAAAAGTTTTACGTAGTTATATGTGTGCTGTTATAAATAAACACGTCCATGTTCTGTTTCTGTCTGCATAAGTAGACGAAAAATAAAAGCAAATCATCGAATTTGATCCATTTATATACATTCTAAAAAAGATCGGTTTCATACGGAATCTCGAAAAAGGATTCTTAGACGACAAAAGCTTCCAAATGAGTTAAAATATTGAAAAAAACGGTTTTAAAATCTGCGAAGCTTTAAACGTTCGTACGGTGTATCCAAGTGAAGAAACATCTTCTACGAAGCCCTTCTAAGTTCTGTAAAATGAATGAAGAGGTTTCATAGAAAAATACGAAACTTTCAAGGCTCTTTATTAGGCTCAAAGGTTTCATATCAAGTCCCATGAGTTTGGTAATATTTTGCAGAAAAAACTTCATAGTTTCTTACGAATCCTATGGGTTTTAATAAAGAGCCCTGGAAGTTTCGTATTTTTCTATGAAACCTCTTCATTCATTTTACAGAACTTAGAAGGGTTTCATGGAAGCTAGTTCTTCACCTGGATACACTGTAAGAATCGTTAAGATTTCGTAGATTTTAAAAATTGTTTTTTCAACATTTTAACTCACTTGGAAGCTTTTGTCATCTACGGAACCTTTTTTGGGGGGGTTCGTATAAGACAATTTTTTTTAAGAGTGTAACTTTTTAAACGCTGTTGCAGACTCTCACAAAAACATAATGAAGTTCAATCTACCAAGTCTTTGGTTTTCTAATTCGGAAAAGACTCAGGCCTTCCTAAGTATAATAGCTCTGCCGTCTATGCAAAGAAGCACGTAATTTCAAAGAATAATCTTTATCGTCTTTTTAGAGCTATCAAAATTGTAGAGATCTCTTCTAATGCTCTTTATCCACACATGTTGTCTCTCATCAACAAGCTTTTTTAAAACTCATATATTGTATTGCTGTCTCTTACCTTGAAAGTGAACTTGATAATTTATCACTCTCATACAAAAAAATTTAAAAACCCCGTGTGTAAAATTTATTTTTTAAATAAAAGCAAAGAAAAATAATCAAACGCATTCTGACTCAAACAGTAGCTATGCGTTGATAAATTCTGTATGATATGTTGCCAACTACTTTTTACTATGCTTTGCTTTTTAGATCTTCTTCTGCACATACATGATAAATTTAAATCGTGGAAATATGCATCCATCATTGTTATGAAGCTTCGGATAGAATGTTTAAACAAATTAATAAAAGAAAAACTTCTTGTAAAGATCGATAACGCATTTTCATTTCTCTTTTATCCTGACAATAAAAAAACCTTAATGGGCTTAAGTTAGTCAACATCAATGGCTGGAAATGGATCAGAATCTATAAAGGGCCGCAAACGTCACATTAACGATTCTGAGAAGAAGACTGCTTGTGAATGGCATTCAAATGATAAAAATGATTCTGCATTGCACAAGGCCAAAAGGTTTCGTTTACAATACGAAAAATTGTCTGCACCAAAACATTGGCTAGTAAGTTAAGCTGGTTGGCCGTACTTTTGGTCGAAAGGAAAATGTAGAATACATAAATGTAAAAGAGAAAAAATACCGAAAAATAAATATTGAACGGAAAAAATGTCGAAACTAGATAAGAATCGTTTTCATCATATGTATGTTCAATTCAGTGCAGATTTAGATGCAAGAACAAAGCAAGCTAAACCAATTGCTGCTCAACGTCGTATAAATAATCTTGATAAACGATATTATGATTAGAGTCCATCAAGCCCAAAACGATTTTGGATCTGGACCCAATCGGTCTGAGTTCAACTCGACAACCTCTAATTGTGATAGTCAAATTAGTTTAATGAAATATTTAGATGGCTTATCGTTTACAGCCGCTGCTAAACAGGAAAAATGATACTTAATTATTTTTTTCTTTTCTAATGTCTGACCGGTGTGTTATTTATATTATAATTCTATGATTCTATTGAAAATAAAGAATGCCTTATTAACCGAAATTTTCGATATTTTCCTTCTTCGACATTTTTTCTTTCGGCCAAATTACGGCACACCAACTAGAAAGGTTCACCCTACTTTCATTGAAAAAATAAATATCGAACTATAAAAACGTCGAAAAAAAAATTTTATTAAAATATTGAATAATATAAATGTCGAAAATTAGATATCGAATATAAAAATATCGAAAAGAAAAATGTCGACAGATGAGAATTTCGAATAACAAAAATATCGAATAGTAAAAAGATCGAAAGTTAAAAATAAGATTTGGGTGGAATGCCGAAACTACACAAATTACTATTTTATTATGAATAATCGTGAAATATTTTTATTTTATTAGAAAAATTGGTGAAAAAACCCATATGTGAAGAATAGAAAGAAAAAGAATGAGAGGATGGCATTTATCATCCTTTAACAAAGTATTTTTCAGAATGTAAATGGTGGTTGTTTGTTATAGTAGTTTGCATAAAATATATGCCTTTGTTCATTTTGGTTTAATAAAGAATTTTATTTAATGAAACTGGATAATCCAATCAGCCAATCAAAATAGTTGCACGATGAATTATTTCGTACCGATCAACAGATGATGCCATGTTTGCTAGTGATGTCATGCATATCTTATATCCCATTTCAGTAGTTTTAAACATCAGAATTCTTATAGAATTCATATGTTGCAATGTATATATTTTTTAAGTTTTTGACTTTTTTACTTTCGACATTTTCTTTTTGGCATTTTTATTTTCGATGAAAGTAGAGGAAATCATTAGAAAGTTTGGGCAATGAACAGAGCTGGAATTCTTGTTTCTGTTAGTCTCTAGTGTCTACATTTAAAATGCATAAAATAAAAATTTTCTCATTAGAAATCCTATATTAGATCGTACTTATTGATTGTATGTTTATCAAACTAATCTTTTTTTTAATAATAAAGACCAAATTCCTATTACGATCAAATACAATAATAAAAACTTCAGTTTATGTAATTCAAAAGGGTTATCTAAACGGTACTGATACCACTAAAGATCTCAATATTTGGACACAAGTCCTTTATGATGTTGAAACTGCTGGTAAAAACCACGAACCAATGCCTGCACTTCTAGCTTATTCTCGTTCACAACTGCTTAGCAAACAAATCAATGGTGATATGACTAAAAATGTCTATCATAAACTCACACTTTACTGCACATCACTTAAGTGTAATGTCCTAGCACATACACGAGATGGTATTCAGATTTTTATTACTATTCTGTTCCATCCGCAATTAAATGAATACGTGTGCAATGGAGATATTATCGTATATAGAGAGTCCATTAATGACAGTGAAAGCGTCTTCAAAGGATATAAACATGGTGCCATAATTATAATCACTACCTTTCTATCAACTTCAAAAGATCTGGCAGTTGCAGAGAGATATAGTACCCTTGGTTCAGTTCCTACAAAGCCAAATCAAATATAAACTTTGTGTAAATATTATACTCATAACTTTTTTTTTTTTTTTTTGTTTACGCTTTATTGTGTAACACTCTGGAGCGCTTACACTTGAAATTTTAGGAGTAGGAAAAGGAAAGAGACAATTCATTATCACGCGGACTACAAATTTGATCCTGCGCATAAACATATACTGCTCAGTCCAAATCCGGTCTTCAATATAATGTGAGGCTGTAACGAGACAGGAGAGCAGGAGAGAGTACAAAAAGGAAATAAAAAGGGCGGGAAGATGAAAATGAGAAAAGGAAAAGAAAAATTGCAGAAAGGAGAGTGAAAAAGGGAGAAGGACAACGAGCAACACAACCTCTTGAGCAACACTACCCCTGGAGCAATACAAATTAAAATTTGGGGGGGGGGGGAGTAAAGCTAAAACTTTGCCTAACTTTCCGGTTTATCTAATTTATCAATAAATTCCAGCCAGTTTAACAACAGCGATTGATGATTCGCTTTCATATTTCTCACTCTTCTCATATATATATAGTGACCTATATTAACAACGTCTGTTCTGTTGTAGATATCCCAGAAAAATACATCATCTAGAAATAAAGAGTTTCCTAAATCTGTTGAATACAGATTTTTTAGTCTTCTTTCTAAGTATAACTTAACATATGCGTCCAACGTCTTTTCTCCTGTTAGCGCAAATAGATCGTTCGCTTTTACAAATGGTGCTCGGTGAATTAATCTCAGAGCAACCCGATACTTCCTGCGAAGCTGCTCTTGGTAGGTTGGGGGAAGGAGAGAGAAGAGAGGAAATATCCAGGCTAGATTTGGGAAAATGTATGAAAAAAAGCATTTTCTTAATACTTCCTTGGATATCGATCTCCCAGATCTTAACCATTTCAGCTTATTCAGAGAGATGTTAACTTTATCCAAACAATTATTCACTAACGGCTTAAGGGAGAGTTTGTCTGACCACGTTACTCCCAAATACTTAAATGTTTTTACTACTTCTAGTTTTTGATCTGCCATAATAATGTTTACTTCTGGTCTTTCAAACTGAGAGTGGAACACTTGTACAACACATTTAGTATAATTAATGGGTTGTTTCCATAGTTCAGAGTATTGTACAATCTTAGAGCACACCTTTGTACCTTCTGATTCTAGGTAACGAATTAGCTTATTAAATGATCTTTGCAGGGGAGCTCTAATGAGCACACTAAGGTCATCAGCAAAGAGATGATCTGAGTGTGCTCCGAAACACTTGACTATATCACAGTGAAAAATTACGAAAAGGAATGGACTTAAAGCGCTACCCTGGGGTAAGCCTACTTTCACGCTTATTATTTCGGATTTCTTCAGTCCGTAGCTGACGTAGGCAGATCGTTCTGCCAACCACGATTTCAACATTTTGAGTAGGTTTAAAGGTATACCCAATCTAAAAAATTTGACTAACAAGCCCTTATGCCATATACGATCGTACGCTTTTTCATAGTCTACATAAATCGCGAGTGTAGGAGCATTTGCAGCCAAGTTGTTCTTTATCTCTTGATACATAGACAAAATCCTGGTCTGTAATACACATTTACTTCTGAAGCCTGACTGTTCCTTAGGGATTAATTTGTTTCCTTCTGCCCATAGACGCACTCTATCCAACAGGATTTTCTCAAAAAGTTTCGAGTGAGTGGCTAGTAAGGAGATCGGCCTGGTTTGATCACAGCGTGGGACCCCTGCCTTTAGTTTATTTAGTGAGATCACTTTGGCAGATTTCCAGAATATCGGATACTTGCATTCTTTAAGCCAAAAGTTAAAGCAGGATACTAGACACTCTATATATGTAGGCGGGAGCATTTTTATCATCTGGTTCGAAATTCCATCCAATCCCGAAGATTTTTTACCCTTCAACTTTTTAATATGTGCTTTTACTTCGGTGATTGAAGTTTGTTCAAGTTCTAGGTCTACTGACCTATCTAGTAAATTCTCCAGTGTCAAATAGTCACTCATCACCTGTTTATCGTGCGAATTATTGTTGTCTAATTCAGGTCCCTTAGATTGACTGTCATAGTGATGGAATAGAGCGTTGGTTATTTCTTGTTCATCCGAGAGCACTTTGTTTCCTACCGATAGCTTTGAGAAAGGTGTTATCCTTGTTTTATATATTTTACCCAAGTGCGACCAAAACATTTTCTCACGATTGTCATGTTTACTTTGGATAGTAGATAAAAAACTATTCCATCTCGCTGATTTATATTTTGCGATTTGCTTCCTTACATCTCTTGTCATTGTTCTCAATAAGATTCTAAGATCTTCATTTCCTCCACCTAATAGGTTCCTTTCTCTATAGTATTGGTTACGGACTCTTCTAATCTCACGCAGTTCATTTACAATATCATCTGGTAGAGCGGACCGATATTTATCTAATTCTCTCCAATTGGTAAGACGAAGCTTTAATGCTGACAGAAAGCGAATATAGTTTTGATACCATGTGTCCGGTGACTGAATTTTTTGTTCATTTATCCAATACTCTTCGACTAGGACTAGAACTGCCTGAAAGGCCATCCAGTTTACTTGTGGAAAGTAGCTGTTCGTCGAAAAACTTATATTATGGGTTGTAAGAACTAATGGCCAATGATCACTCGTTCCCTGAGGGATCGTTTCGCTTTCAATGCCATTCACATTCGTGAAGGTTAGATCAATATTCCTATCTGACCGTTTCGAGGAATTATTTGTAGATAGGACGAATGATAGATCGTTTTCTTCCGTCCACTTTTTCAGCTTTTCTCCTCTCTTATATGTCGACTGACTACCCCATTCATCTGAGGTAGCATTAAAATCTCCTGTTATAATCGTGTTCTTAATTATAAATTTGTTTAGATCCTTCATGTTACGAGTTTGACCATGTGGCCAGTAGATACCTATAATTCTTATGGGATCAGATAAACCACTGACATCTACTATAACTGTATTATCTATGTCCACATCTATTCTAGTAGCCTTTAGATGTTTTCCAATAGCAACTACTACACCACCATTTTTATTTGTTCCTTTCTGATGGAAAAAGCTGAAATGAGGGATTTTAAATTTATTCCATAATTCACCCACTTCAGTGAACACACATATTGAACAGTCCATTTTAAAAACAATATCCATAGCTTCTAATCCTCTTGTACCCCAACCCTGGACATTATATGCTAGTATATTGATTGGTGTAGAGTGAATAGTTCCTGGATTAAGGTCTTTTTCCCACTCACATAGAATTCCGTTCAATGTATGGTTATCAAACCACTCCTTTAAAATTTCTCTCACTTTATTCTGAGTTCTAAGGGGGAAGTTCCAATGAGACATTCTTTGAAGGGTTGCTGCAAGAGGTTGTGTTGATCTTACAACGGTTTGATTTTTGGGAGGAGGATAGAAAGGGATAGCATAAACATTTAAAGATGAGAGGTGATACTTAATGTTCAACGTAATTGGGTGATGATGTAGATGGGTCAGCTACTGGATTTGTTACCCCACTATTTTTGTTGACGATATTGTTTGATGTTGTTAATGCACTTGGAAGATGCAGGGACGAGCTTGACGATCTAGAATCATTTTCATCTTCTTTAATTTCCTTTCTTCTCTTCTGGAGATCTTCGGCTATTTTGTCTATCTTCTTTTTCAGTTTAGTTTTTTCATTGCTATTTGCATGAATCCATTTATTGATAATTTGTATCATGTCGATAATAGATGTAATGCAATCATTTTGTGACAAATTACGTTTTTCAATCAATTCAATGCGTTTATCCCAATTGAAAAGTTTTGTTTCTATCCGATTCATTGTGTCCGAGAGTGCTTGGAATGAATTAACTAATGTCTTCATTTCATTTGTTGTGTTAGAATGGATAGAGTTGATATAATCAGGACCAACTGGAGGTGAGTGCCAACCTGGACCTGCTCCGTTATGTACTGCTTTCAAGACAGGAAACTCGTCGCCTTGTCTATTGAAAATTTGCGATGGTACACCAGGAATGGCACGTTTAATTGTTCCTTTGGATAAGGCTTCATCAACTGCTCGTTTTAAGTCAGCTTTATACTTGATAATCACCGGACATTGTGCGTCTATCGAGAAGTGTTCTCCTCCACAGTTTGCACATTTCAGCTTCTTGCCTAAACATTGATGCTGTATTCCCTTTTCATAAGGGTCCAAACATTTACGGCAGCATACACGAGCTTGACATTGAGTTCTTGTATGGTCAATACGCCAACAAGCAGTACAATATGTCAATTTATAACCCGTATAAAAGTGTGTAAGTGGCAAGTAATGGTGACCGATAGATAAACGGCCAAGCTCGAGTGCGGTATCATAGTGTTCAATATTTGGAACATTAAATCTTATATCATATGATGAACGTTGACGCTGCTGATACTTTATTATGGAAAACGAAACAGCTGTAGGTATTGCCTTCATTATTTCGGATTTTGCTTGCTCAACGTTCACTTCTACAGGAATATACCTGACCACCAATGAGAAGCACTCCGGTAGTGATCTCGGATTCAATATATCCACTCCATAGCCTTCAAATTCTTCTGGCCATGTAAAGTGAAATATCTTCAAAAAATCGACTTTACTGTTGACAGCAAATTTAAAACGATGAGCACCCGTCTGAATGCATAACGACAGTTCTTTAATATCAATTTGATTTACGGTAAATAATTGTTTAAGTAGAATAGCAACTTGAGTACTAGATAAAGGTTTGACTGAGTTCGATATTGGTTCAAGAGTGATGAAAAAGCATGGAAGGTTTGAGGCTACTGCTCGTTTCAAAACATTAATGTTGAAGCGACGATCAGTAGGGTGAACGGTTGAGTATTGGTCATTCAAAAGCTGTTCGTTGGTTCTAAAACGTTTTGCTGCACGTCGATGCTTTTCACCACTATAGTCAAAACTATCAGGAGCTGGGCGACTAGGTGTGGACATCATCATATGAGAGTCCTGTTGTTCCATTAAAGGACGTCCTATTGAGATAGCATGATGATTCAGTTTGTGCTGTTCATTCATGAGAGGAGGAATAGACAAAATTCTTTGCTGTGTTGGACGAGGCGAAGTGGGGGGATAGGATGAATAACACGATGTGCGAACGTCACGTGTTTGTTGTTGGTTGTCGACATAATTTTGTGCTTGTTCAATAAATAATTGACCAATTTGTTGAAGCTCTTCTTTGGAGAGACGACCACATATGGTTGCTAAATCAGGAGGAAGTGTTGAGTTGGTGTACATACTCGACTCACGTTAACGTGAAAGTCGATAAATACAACGGCTGAAGGTGGACAAATTGTTCCACTATCAGCTATGAGATTAATTTGTGGTAAGAGAATAAGGAAAAGAGAGAGAGAGTGGAATGTGGCCGATCGGTAGCGTGTAAAATGAAGGAATGATTATACTCATAACTATCGACCCATAGCTTTAGAGATGAATATAATTTCACAATTTCTACGTGAAGAGAAGATACCTAATTCGTACTACAGAAAAATTTAATATTTTCTAGCGCAGTTTTTATTTTTATTGTAACAATGATATTTATATGATCAATGGAAAAAGAAAATAAACGAAATCGCGGGTAAACTACGTTTCATACCACCTATTACGAACGTCTGACAACATGACCGGGTGTTCAGAATCGAAAATTTTTTTTGACGATTTTTCATAGGAGTTCATAAAAGTAACTTTTTTTAGAGATTTATACCGGGAGTTCGGAAATAAATTTTATTTTTGAAGAGTATTACGGATGTTCGGAAATACTGTTTTACACAAGATCGTAATAGAAAAAGTAAAATACGTCTGGCGGACCGATTCACAGTTTAGAATAGAATGTTTTTTGCTGTGTCTGATATAGTCCTGGAGATCGTAACGACCAACATTGGATGACGCCTGTAGTATAAGTTAAGAATGCCAGGAAGTTCGTGAATAAATATACCAGGAGATCGTTACGAACATAATCACTTTTTTTTCGATTTTTCTTATTGACTATGATAATCTGAAGACCGGCATATTACTTAAAATTTTCGTGACAATGCGTAGACTTTAACTTATTCCCGAACATCCTGTTGTTTTCATTCCGATCACCCTGTAATTTCGTTACGACCTTCCTGTATTGATCGGTACGGACTCCTGCACTTCCTCATTCCGATCTCCAATCAAAGTTTCTGCTTGATCTTTAAGGAGTGGTGATAAATGTTACTCACGATCTTCCAGACATATTTCATTACGGACATCCTGTTTCTTTAATTAAATTTTGTCATTCCGACATCCTTGACGAAAATTTTGAATAATTTTTTTGCTGGAAGTTCGTAACAGACATCTGCTACAGGAGTTCGGAATGACGAGGTGGTACGAAACGTAGTTTCCCCGAAATCGCGTAAGTCAATTAATATACAGTTTCTTTCATATTCAACGAACTGATTGGTCAGCATGTATATTGAGCAAGAGAGAGAGGCATAATTTTTAACGAAGGAAGCTGAACAATTAGTTTGTTTGAGGTGATTTCCTCGATCATCAATTGTCGAAGTTGAGGCATGTTTTCTTGAGTAAAATCAATGAGCCATCGTCGTGCAAGATACTTGGCAAATTGACATACAAACACGCCACAATCATTTGCAGTCTTCTGTTGTGGTACCCATTTCTTCCATCCAACCGTCCAATTGACTTTTATTGGCATTCCTGGTTTCTTCACGGTGTACATATGTTCAACAAAATCAGTGATTAATTCTAAGCACTTGTCGTTTTTACTACCTAATGAATCGTAATAACTAATGCAGTGAGTTGAAAAATCGATTGTCTAAAAGAAAAGAAGAATATGAATGAGAAGAACTGAATTCCAACAAAATTAAAGATCCTACTGTCAATGCCCAATGATTTTTAAGATGAATTGGAATCAAAATGAGATGATAATTGAAAAAATCAATCTTGTCCATGAATCGAGACCAACTACTATGCTTCGGTCCATCTCTAGTTAATTTCTTATAAAAAAAGGTGTTAAATGTATAAACACGTGGATATTCATCGTGTCCACTTTCACGTGCCACTAGAGCCAAATAGAAATTGATAATCTAAAATCATGTTTTAGTTTAAGAGGAATTATCTGACAATTAATAACTCACTTGATCATTAAGCCAATTGGTATCACTAAGTGTATCGATATCCTTCTGCGTTATAAATTGATTACTGCTGGATTTGAACGATTCATATTTGTCAATGGTACATTCGGGTAATTGTTCTTTATCATCGACAAACTTAACATTTTTTTTATCGGTTTTATTATGAGTCGATTCTAAAATAACAGATACAAGAGAATTCTGATTCATTTTCGATGATTCAATAGTAAAGTTGATTGAGGGAAATATCTAGATTTCTCTGATTGCTCTTTTTTTTACTAAAGAAGTCAAGAGAAATGTAATACATTTGTTTTCGTCATGCCAATCGAAGCTGGATGAGTGTCTCTTTGTTTATGATTTTTCTATGATCTCCAGAGAGTATAAATAGAGTCTACCCAAACCTTAAATAGTATATAATCATCGCATAGAGCCTGTTGTACTACATGTAGATATATATGACGGAGAAATAGCTAATATTAATGAGCAAATATTTGAGGTATGTGAGTTTTTTGTTCGTAGGCGATTTCAAAATGAGATATCAACACTTCTTTTGCTTTTCCAAACATATAAATGCTAGAAACTCGATGGCTATGATTTCTAGGCTATTTTATCATTCTCTATCTAATTGAGGTATTTTCATAATTGATAAGGGCGAAGAATGTCAGCTTGCTAAAATACATTCAAATCTATTATTAATTTTTCTTAGATACACCTTTTGTGAATATATAGGAATGGAATAGATTAGAAAGTAATCTTTAAAGCTAACCTTCTTGTATAATATTAGAAAATGTCTTTGAAGAAACAGCGACAAAATCATTATTTTCAAACTTGCATATCCAGAAAGCCAATTTGCTTTGACGTAGTTGTTTTTTTTTTATGAGCTCCTTAGTGATACCGTCATCTTGATATAATTTCACCATACGAATCGATATACTAAATAAATTATGAGAAAAATATATTAAAAAAGGAATATCAAGAAATGTGAGAATTTACTCTTTTAAACCAGGCTCATCAATCTTGAGGTAAATACGTTTTGTGACCTGGTCGAAGTGACATTCTGAATTCTTATTATTGAATTCTAAGTATTCTAATTTATTGGCGGCATTTTTTACAAAATTATCATTAGAGAAATTTAGCTGTATGTCTTTTGGGAGGATGATTTTATAAGGATGAGGTTCATCATCGTGCGTGAGAAGTTCAATAGCAAGATAAATATCGCCTTCGTTTGGAATATCAATAATCTAAATTCAGAAAATAAATTGAAATATTGCAGATAAAGTCCTTACCATCAGTTTCATAGGCCTATGTTTGTGTTTTTCACCTTCAGCACCTTGTAAACATACCTTACGTCTCTCTTTGATGTAACGACAACGTTGTATTTCCTGCGGCCCTACACATATTACTGGTGCTGGACATGAAAACCCTGTCGGTTTTGCATTGCCAAGATGGAAATCGACGTTTGTTGTCGTACTATTAGTTGTATAAGTTGAAGTTTTATTCGATTCTTCTGAATATTAAGATAAAAGTTAGAAACATATTCATTGAATATTTGGTAGCATTTCAGTCAATACAACTGATAAAAATCACAAAAATTCAAAGCCGAAAGTTACTTGAAAAAAATCTCATAATATATAATATTCAAAAATATACAAAACGATGTCTTCTCGTATTTTACAACTTATAGGCGACGATTTTGAGTAAAATAAAGATGAGTAGTGCAGATATGCATACATTGTGTCTCATAAAGATTATTAACTTGATAATCAATAACATGACAGGAGTGTTCAACTAGAATATCAAAATTCTACAACCTGATTTCAAAATTAGATGATGATATTTTATCGCGAGCTTAGACTGTTTTTTATCAATCTACCATAATCTCCACTACGTCTATTCAAAGTATGATCTGTTCGCTGAAAATACATTGCATTAATAGTTCACAAGAGACGAAGTGCTAAGCGAAAGAAAAAAAATTGCATCGCCGTCGGTTTTAAACACAATAATATTATAGATATGAGTTGTGGAAAAAATTCAAATGAATACGAGTCTACTTCTACCTCTATGCTTCCGTTTCAATGACTTCTTTACGGTTGGGTTTGATAGAATCAAATTGTTCATTGTACCTATCAAAGAGTAAAATAAGAGAAATTTTTTAAGCATTAATTTCTTACAATTTAAATCTGCTTGTGATTCTTTTGGTTCACTACTACAATTATTATCCAATGGAGGTGCACATTGATCTAGAAAAGAAGTTTAATATTTTGACTCTTGTATTCAATCACTTACTAGAATTGTTGTATTTGTTTTGAATGAAATTGTCCAGAAGTTTTTGTACAACAGAATCTTCGCGACCGAAAATCGTTTCTTCAT
This sequence comes from Macrotrachela quadricornifera, assembly GCA_022393335.1. Classification (NCBI taxonomy): domain Eukaryota; kingdom Metazoa; phylum Rotifera; class Eurotatoria; order Philodinida; family Philodinidae; genus Macrotrachela; species Macrotrachela quadricornifera. The sequence goes on along the minus strand of JAJEKB010021488.1, from coordinate 1,119,728 downwards.
AATTTGGATTGTCTTTCTTCGTGAGATATAAGAGGTCATAATGATTGTTTCCAGTGTAAAGAAGATAAATACACTCTGTAATACTTAGAAGATCCTCACCATAGTGCAGAATTGTTACGGAAGTACCATTGCTATTTTTAGTAACGTCAACCACACAAAATAATTTTTTATAGTGCAAAGCCATGGCACGAAGTTCAATTTCGCCTCCCCAAGAAGTTGGCTTTTTAATCCAATTACAGTACTCCTCAACGCTGCAACCAGGTTTGGCATAATAACCAATAACGTTTTGGAGCGCTTGAGATTTACGAATTTGTTTAACTACTTCACTACGTAGATTATCATTCGACATTTCTTTCATACCAAGGGCAAGTTGAACTGACGTGAACAAACATGAATCATCTCCTTTGACCTTTCTTACACGAAATTCATGCGTCTCTTGAGTTTTCCTTGATGTGTTCGTATGCGACATTGAATCATCTGTAAAATAAATAATATGAACTTTAATCAAGAGAAGGAGGGAGAAGTCGTTAGCAAATGAAAAGAAATCATCATCAGAATTTGGACTAATTTGATTGAGGAATGAACTAAATCCTAAAATTGACTAGAATCGAAATGGACACTGATCGAGACTAGTTTAGAATTACTAATGTTGCATATCTCTATTTGAGTAAGACGAAAAAATAGATATAGAATTAGTTTCAAATAGAATCCTTGAGCCTCTTTTTTTTCGTTATCCATAAAAAAATTTCGAACTAATATCTAAATTAAAGCTGACACTTTATTGCAGAGTATAGTAAAAGTTTTGATCACTCTATGAACTCATGCCATTGCACTACTCAAGTAAAAAGGAGCACGAAAATCTTAGAACAAATCACGCTGGAAAATTCTTGTGAGATCTTACCATCATATCCACAAGATTTTTTCTTAACCGTATAATGATATTTTACAGTGCCGCGTGATCTTTTAAGAATCTTAATATATTTGTGAGAGTACGATTTTAATCTAATCTTATGCGAATAAAAGTACAATCATGTATGGCCTTGCTATTATTTTGTTTGATCTGAGTACTGAACAATTTAAATTTCAAATTTTTTATATCTTAAAGGAAAATTTAGTAATCTGTTTTTTTGTTTTAATTGTATACATTTATGCGAAAAAAAACTCATTTATAGTTTTTCAACCATTTCTTTGGCTGTACAAAAAAGAGTAGCGCTACATCATTTTATAGTTAGTCTGATGTTAAAATTAGCTATCTGTAAGAGTTTATCAGTATAAATGTTAATAAAGTTATAATAAGTGATCTAAATAATCTGAGCCAGATAAAAATACGAAATTAACTCAAAGACTATTGATAAGAAAATTAGTATATAATGTTTTTGATATTGAGTCAATTCGTTTCCAATAAAAAACGCGAACTGATTCCATCTTTAAAGGTCTGCATTCTATTCAAAAAACGTTGATTGACAATGACTTATTCAATTCCTTTCTACAAGTTTTAAACAAAAATATATTCAAAACGTTCGCAAACAATTATCGTAAGATCGTATCGAACCTTTAACACGTTGATGAATATTTATTCACACAATGAGTCCTTACTTAAACAAAATATAAAGATTAATTTTCCTATTGGCTAGTCTTATGTGATGTAAACAACCTTACAAATACTTTCAAGAGTTTATGCATCACTTCGTAAAGACTACAACTAAGAGCAAAAACATAAAAAATCTGATAAAAAATACGAAAATATTATCGGTACGTATTGACTCTACAGCAATTATAATAGTCAACTAAATCTTCATTTTAATATAGCATATTTATTAATGGTGGCAACATAAAATTTCGATACCAATCTTCATCAAGCGTGCTATTAGTAATATGAAGAATGATCTAGTGAAATTGGACATGAACAAGCTCACTATCTATGCCATTTTCTTTTATCCTCGTTAGATTTTTCTATGTTATTCGCTTGTTCTTTACCAACAGATGTTATTTCTTATAGTTTGAATTAGTTATTGATGTTTCTACTTTTAAGTTATTCTATCTGATTATTATTATCTAGACTTACATTTATTTTACAGATAGCTATTCTGTTATTCAACTAATGTTGAAAGTTTCATCTCTATGGAACAAAAAATTATTGAAGAACTTCTCAAACATATCTCAAGGACTTACGCGTTGCTGACATCAAAATTTCTTACTTTATAGGTTTTGCTGTAATTTTATATTCTATCTGAAATATGAATTGAGAAAGAATAAAGTAATATGCTAGTTAACTAACTACCCATTTGAACTTCAGATAGAACATAAAGTTACAGAAATTCATATTCATAATAACTTTTCATTTTCTAGAACTAAAACTTTCTGCATAAACAATACATGACATCTATCAGTGATATTATTACTGGAATATCTAAAATTCCAGTGATAAGGTCACTGAAATTCGTCATGGACTCAGCATAAGCTGAATAGTCGAGTATCTATCTGTCATATGAATATGAGCTCAGACAATAATATTGAAGTAAAATAATCGAAATAAAATGTTTAATTCATTTTAGCTAAGAATATATAGAGACAGTTGCATGAGAAAAAGAAAAGAAAAATCCTAAGAAAGAAGCTAGTTATAAACTAATAAATGATAAGAAAGAAAACTACTGACTTTAAGTCATGACTTACTTGGAGGATCAAGGAGCAGAATGTCACTGTTGCTAAACGAATCAAGTGACACGACCGATTTTGCTAGGTCTGCTGCAACTTCACCGATCAGGTAGTGCGTTTCCGTTTGATCTTCGACATTGTTTTGGATGTTGAAAACTGGAAAATACAACAAATAGTTATAAGAATAACATAAATAAAGCAGTTATAAGCTACATACCAGAACTATCACTAGTATTGTCTACCAGTGCAGGTACTTGTTTATAATTAATATGTTCTATTAGAAAAAAAAAGATTTGATAATGAACAATATTAATCGAATGTTCAACTTACGCGATTGATTGACTGACTGGATGAGTTCGTTCCATCGAGCAGAAACATAATCATCATTGTTGCAAAAGATTGTATGCTTGCGATTATTCTCATCCATCATATATAACGGAAAATAGTTTCGCCGATCTTTATCAAGAAGGATAAAGACACGTGGCAGATCCTGTGACTTGGTCGAACCATTAATTTCCATTATTTCTTTTCTACCTTGATCAACAATTAGAATAATTAAAAGAAGATTGTATATATCGGCAAAAGCTTGCAAACAACTGAGTTCCACTTGAACATTCGTAGTATTTCCCTTCATTCCTGAAAATATTTGTCCCATCATAGTAACGGTATCTCCATGAATTAAGTTAAGCCCCATACAAAGTAGAATAAACTCGATGTATTGTACAAAGGTAAAAGCAACATCATATAAAAGAAATTCTCCAACCCATGAAGAACTAAAAGAAATGAATGAACAATAAAAAGAAGAATCTAACAGTAATTAGCTAATTACTTTTGTGGTCGCTTTGTATTTGTCATCGTGCTTGTCTTTTTCATATCTTGATCCATTGGTTTATCATAGCCAATAGAAATCTCTGTCCTTTTTGGCATCGCCACAAAAAAAGTTTAGAATAAGAATTATCTAAAAATCATGTCAAACATTTTATGGTGGGCAATGTCAGATGATAAATAGTGTATAAATTATAGTGGTGTTTTTTTTACACAGTATAGTGACCAATATTAAAAGGAAGAATCAATCTAGAGATATGGTTGGGACAAATGCTAGAAGGGGTTTGCTTACATATAACATGATCAGTGGTTTATCCATCTTTGGACAAATATCCTTGAGTTCTTGTATCAGACTGATTGACTTCAATGTGAACTTTGCAACGTTTTTTTCTCGTGAATGAAAATGCGTTCAATTTCAAATAATCTTTGGAAATACCTAATCAGTGCTCGACGAACTCTTCGTTGAATTATTCGTTAGTATTTGATACTGGCGACTGGATTTTCCAAGGAGCTTAATATTACGAAAAGGACATTACAATAAAAGATAAGACTGACTATAAGCTCAGGTCGAAGCGCACGGGCCAAATCCTGCCGGAATTCATCGGAAATCATTGGATCAGGAAAACAGTATTTCGGTCTGGAAGGTCTTCGAATTTTTTCAGTGACTTCCGGCTAACTTCCCACCTTTTCTGGAGGTTAGAATCTTCGATCTGAGGGTATATCATTATCTCGCATTGTCGGTGTAGTGGCCATAATAACCTAGAATAATATCGTCTCATTTAAGGAGAAATATCGCATTTAATATAATAAATCTACTGACTTACTAGTATTCGAAATAATAGAAGAATTTTTAATAGTTTGGATTGTGTGAAGCAAACCAAACTTTAGTTTATCGATAAGACTCACAATTCAAATATAGCAATAATACTTGTTAGGAATGTCCGTAAATACCGAATACAAGAACGAATTTCTTTAAATGTTCTCATCGAAAAGTCAGTACTACAACATTTCTGAATATAGCAACTAATATATAAAATAATATATATTCACCTCATTTAATGCACTAATGATATGATGCTAATTAAAAATCATAACTCTTTATCTGTTACTGTTGGTATCATAATTTTATTCACATTTGTCTTTAACTTTTTCATTATCTACTCAATCATTCTTTTATAGACAAGAAGTTCGATATAATATCAAAATTCTGACGATTAACTTTCACTACACATTTAACAATTTTATAAATATTATTTAGGGATAGTTGAATTGCTAAACGCTGAACGTTTCAAAGAATGAATCCGTGCGATACAAATTCATTTCGCTACAATATTGAGAAAGAGACGATCTTTAATGGGTGAATCTGCGGGGTTTCTACCACTTTCGGGAAAAACAGTATCCTGTTCCAATATTATGAATAAACGTTTCTTTTTTATTTTAATAGTCTAGTTAGACGTAACATCGTCGAAAATGGTCTAAGGTAATAATTAAAAGCTTTTTGAACATGTAAAATATGGAGAACCACATCATTTTTTAGGAACACCACACATGCAAAGGGTTTCCTATAATAGCTGATAATTAAATTGTTAACGATATTTTTCATACTTTTTCTTTGCGTAACGAGCTGAAATTTTGACCGCATGTATATTTAATAAAGATCTTTTATTTCTAAAAGTTTCAGCCCTCTGCGTCCAGAAAAGTATGAAAAATATCATTGACAACTTCTTATAGGATACCTTTTATATCTGTAAGGTGTTCCTTAAAAGTCATGTGTTTCTCCATATTTTATATGTCCAAAAAGATTTTAATTGTTATTGTAGACCATTTCCGATGATGTTACGTCTAACTAGACTACTAAAATCAAAGAAAAAAAAATTTTCTCAGAAAAGTGATGGAAACCCCACGGATTCACCCTAATAAGAATAAAGAAAATATAGTAAGCTGACTAGGTTTTGCGTAGAAAAAACACGATAACATTTGTTTATATTAATAGACAGTACCATCATATTCATATCATTCCTGATACTGTATGTTTTATGCATAATACTACATACTCACTGTAATTATAGATGGATTGAATATTATATAATTGTAATAATTTCTAAATAGAGAAACTCTGAATCTGTAAGACTATATTTCTTTCTTTTTCTTCGTGTTGTAAATGATACAATTTTCATATGAATTGTGCATGCAAATAATCAAACTTGAGAAAGAAATGTATTGAAAGAATTGTAATAACAAATAGCATCAAGTATTTTATTAATATTTAAATTAATTTTTGCAAAGTTTCATAAATGAACAAAAAATTTTCCGGCGGAATTTAGGTATTTCTCTAATAGTTATATTAGTATTGCCTATCCATTCTCAGTAGTTATTTTATATTGTCTCTGCAATTTTCTTTAGTTTTCTTTCAGATTTTCCAAATGACTTCTTATATATGAGTGAATTGCGTTCGCATTGTACAATTGGGCGAAAAAAATAAAAGTGACTTTGAAGAACGTTTGAATTATGCATTGGATAGAACTTTATTGATTATATATAAATCAAGCATTTTCCTAACTATCAGCTTTTTCATTTTCAGAAAAAATTGTTTTATTGAAATGCATATTTTTCGAGATTCCTTGATATGATAAAATAAATAATTTTAGAAATATTTTGATGAAAATAATCATGAAATAACAATTAGTATATAACTACTATATATCAATCAAAAGCTTTTAAAAAACAGAATCTAATGAACGTATATGGAAATTTATCGACACATATACATACCTGTAATAAAAGTGTAAATATACAGATGGCACTCTCATCAAGACCCTCATCGTCTTAATTTTAGTTTTTTATTTGATTCATCAGATTGCTAGAAAAAAAAACTTATCAAACAATTTTTCGGTCTTTGCTCTATCGAAAAGTGAAAAAAAAAATTATACTTGCTTGTGTATTCATCTCAGTAGATTGAATTTAACACATTCGACGCGATGGGGCCCACCGGTGGGCCCTACTTTGCATTTCATATTTTAACCTCTAAATACGTCTTACTAAAAAATCAGCACAGACTATAAGATTCAGCGTGAAAAGCTCTACAATTCCCATAATAAAGCTTATTTTAATTGTGTAGTTTTTGTTTTCAAACAAAGTAAAACTCTGTGCGACTAGTTTTCAAGGTTGCGGAATGATCATTTTTTTCTACACGAATGTAAACTTTCATTTTTCTTTTTTCGCCTTTTTCTCACATAATATGATTTCCTAAGAAAAAATAAATTATACCATAAAGTGCAGCGTGAAACGCTCTACAATTTACATTGTAAAATTTATTTTAATTGTGTACATTTTATTTTCGAAAAAAGAAAAAATTCTGTACAATCAATTTTCGCAACTTCAAAGATGAGTCGCAAACAGTTTTGCTTCTTTGAAAATAAAAAGTATACAATTGAAATAAGTTTTATGATGTAGATTGTAGAGCTTTTCACGCTGCATCTTCTAGTATATTTTGTTTTTTGATAAACTGTATTTAGAGATGTTACTTTCTATGAAAATCGAATCGCCGTGAATGTGTTAATATTAAACCAATTCTTTCTTTCTTATATTTTGTCTTCTTCTCAATGAAGGCCAACCCATTCACATGGACAGAGAAATAGAAAGAAAAAGAACATAAAAAAAGTATTATCTAGGACGCAATAGTCGAGAAACAGAACAAACAAAAATATATGGTACTTAAATCAATATAAACAGAACAGAAAGTTGTATTAAGCATATTACATGAAACTTACAAAATTACATTAGTAAAAGAGAAAATTTAAATTCTCTTATCCCATTTCTATTATTGTTTTGTTCTTTATGTAAAAAAATATTACTAATAAGAACGAAACTTCCTAAAACTCAATTAAAGTATTAATCAAATATTATATACATTTACAATAAAAAACAAACAACAAAGGATGGCAATGTTTGAAGTTATAAAAAAAAAGCATTACGTGCAAGTAGTTAATTCAACCAAAACAAAATGTTAGTAGACCATAACTTATACTAAGCTTGACCAAGAACATTAGACTGATAAACAATTAGTTGTAATACAAATAGAAATAATTAGCGGAAAGAATTTTTTGCAAAATAGTAAATAAGAGCACACAGTGTGCCTTTTCTAATAAACCGTGTGCCAAAGAAACAGAAAATAATAAACGAATCACACTGCAATTGGACAACCAATGATTCATACACGCGTATTGCCAAAGAAGAAGCAAGAACGTTTATAACTTGCATCATCGCATTGTAATTCATGTTAGTAATGATGAAATTATAATGGTGAAATTACACCAATGAGATATTTCAGTATATGTAATTACATAAGTTTTCGTAATTACTGATCGTAGTGGGAATAACACTCCGAACAAGAAATGACCCTTGCATTTAAAACTTTAATAATCAAGTAGTTAAAAGTAAAACAATGCAAACTTTTAACTTCAATTTCATAAAATAATTTATTTTTCATATAAATATTGTTTTTTATGAAAAAAATTTTCTTTTTGTTACAAAAAGAACATTTTCATGAAAAACCTGTTTTTTTACCTTTTATAAAAATCAAAGTTAAAAGTAGCATGGTTCTTACTTTTTTATAAAGTCAAATGTTAAAAATGAACTTACTTTACATTCAGGTGTGCTACTACAACTCTATTTTTAAAGTTAAGTTGAGGATATTAGCTGTAGTAAAAATGTAACTGTGTATCATTATCGAAAAATGCTATGAACTAAAAAGTGAATACAATAACTTATCATATGTACTTCGAAACAAATGAGAACAAAAATAATGAGAGAATAAAATGGCAACAATAATGAAGTACAAACTTGATGGAAAAAAACGTATGAATCATACATTCCGACTGACGTCACACGGTAATACATTGCGTATGATGGCATTATTCATAACAGAAAAACACTCGGGTAGACAAAATAACACTACAAACACAGAAAGAAACATGAAATTAAAAATAAGCTATACAATTAACAACGGAGTCACGTGTACTACTTACTTACGTAGAATCAATAAAGATATTCAATGATACTTCTATATGAAGATAAGGCTTATGAGTTTATTTTAAGAAATGAAACAAAAAAAATTAGAGTAATGTAACTTGTAAGAATCAATCTCTGATACTTACCGATTGAGAAAAACAAATTCGAATGAATTAATGTCAATATAAACGATCAAAGAATATTTTCTGAACAGATGAAAGCATGTTAAGCAAGTTCATTATATATTTTGGATTTGTACGATAGCGGTCGCTAATTTAAAACATGCTTGTAGCATTACTGTCTTTTTTTAGAAAGGTCAAGACTTCACTGTAATGAAAAAAAACTTTTTAAGTTCATCATATTTTATCAAAGATCAATGTCAATTTTTTTTAAAGATTGTTATTTAAAGGAGAATTAAGACTGTCGATGTCAATAAAGCATATTATTAATATAATTTTAACCTTTCCTTTGATTTTTTATTTAAATAAAATTCAGTTTTATTGTGATTTTTCATATAGCACATTTGAAAAATGTGGGTATTTACTTTAAGGATCGGCTTAATAATAAAAATGTCACGATAAATGATAAAGATGTTCTGATGCTATTAGATAATTTTGAAGAAAATAAAAAAGAAATCTGCTTTTTTTTTTGCTAACTATTTAATTTCGTCGTGTAGCAGTATCAGTATGTTGGTTTATTAGATGACGAAGCCAATGAGGATGACATTCAATCAAATAATAATTACTGGTTGATGTATAACGAAAATGTATATCAAGTTAATTTTATTACAGAAAAGCTTTGCTTGATCATAATTATACTCATATATAACGAGAGAACACTAACAACAGGTTCTTATTTCTTTTACTTGAAAATGATGCTGTACCATTTCAATTGAAAATTCCATTACAACCTGTGCACATCTATGACTTTGTATAGAATGAACTATTCATGTCCTGGTCCAGATAAACTACATATACACGTTACATACGAAAATAGATGGAGTTTACCCTAGAGTCTTCCGACCAATCAGACTCCGTTCAAGCTTTATTGAGATGAATCCAGTGGCCGATTAAGCGATATTCGGAGATTTCAGATATGATTTATAAATACTAATAGATGGTGAACATTAATGATCAATCAGTAATTATGAGTAGTTTTGTAGTACTCATAACTAGTCATTGATCACCAATCTTGATCATCAATGTTCAATGAGTATGAGTAATTTCGAAAGGAGAATATGGTCTTGTGGCTAGAGCCCGTCGGGTCCAAGTTTTTTGGACCCAGACCCAAATGATAAAAAATTATTGGTCCCGAACCCGACCGATTAAATTTTTTCAGGATTTGCACACAAATTACACGTTTGGAAATCCGTAATTGGAGATTCTAACTCGACTTTCTAACCACTCCGAAGGTACGATATATTTTCTTTTATGCTCGATAAATATCATACTCGATATATTCTTTAATAGTGTCCAGACTGAGGGAAAAAAGCATAGTGAAATAAGCGAATAAAAAAACAATGCACTAAAAAAAATTTAAGAGGCCAAACTTTTAATTGACACTAATCGATAGAGAAAATTTTTTTCTATCGGACGACGTTTTTGGTGTCTTTCAGAAAATTGTCTATGCAGAGAAATTAGCAAAATACTACGACCAATCCAATTATAAAACATCAATATGAAGGGGTCGTCACTGGAATGACAATGCAAAATGGCGGCTTCTATGTAATGAAAAATTATTTTCTCGGCATTTGATCTATCAAATTTAAGTTATTTTTCAACTTTATGATTATTTTAATCATTATATTTATTTATTTTAAATATATTTTTAATTGATACAAAAAAAACAATAAATAAATAATAATAATTATGAAAAATAAATTATTGCTTGTGTTGTATATTTTTTGTTCCATAATTTTTTCTGAAGATTGCTCTTGGTCCTTTTTTTTATTTCATTGGTAAAAGAGGTGTTTTCTACAACAGAAACAAAATAATAAATTACACGATTAAACGGCTAGACTTACAAAAATGGGTGAAACTTCACTTGTTGTCGATTCACTAACCAAACTACTCGTCAAGAGAGTACGTCTTGCTAACATGAGTACTCAGATTACTCAGCCGAGTACTTGGTAAATTTAATATGTAAAGATAATTTTCATGTACTTCGAGGAGTACTCCTATGAGTTTCTTCATTAGAGATTTACGCAGAGTGAAAGCCTGAGTATTCGCTATTGTACTAATCCTGGGTTTTCTATGTGCATTTACCAAAACATTTACACATTAACTCTCTCAAAATAGATTGGAGTTATTGTATAGAGAAAATTGATGTAATTAAATATGAAAATATCTCAAGAACATCTTGATTACTAAAATGTATATTTCTCAAATTTTTCATAATTATCTATTTGGTTAATTCTATGAATCGTCACTTAATAACAAAGCGAAACATTTTTTATTAATTCTTTCGTTCTTATATTCGATCAAGCACATTTTCTAGTTTATAAGTGAACATAGATTGCAGTTTTATATTATAAATTTAAATTAAAAAAACTCATTTTTAGATTTACGATGCTATCAGACTTTTTTAGACGATCAACGATAGTTAATGAATGAGATTGATCAGTAAGTTTAAATTTTCAAATGTCATAAATTTTATTTATATAAAATATTTAGATTTATTCATTTGATAATCTTCATGTAAAAATCTTCTCAACTAAAAATATTCATTCTACATATAAATCAACATCGTGCATCTATTTTTATTGAATTTCTTCATCTTTTTTTAAAAATTATTATTTATTCGTTTTTTTTCTCGGTGTTGTTGATGTATGAAAATATATTTAGTCTTGTGCACGAAGTGAACAATTTCTTTTTTTTTTTCGTGTGAAAAAATCAAAAAGCAATAAATAATATCTATAGCTGTTTAACTATCTATGTAGTTTATTTCTTAAATGTGTGTTGAATAATTGTTTTTCATCCTGAATTGAAATAAAATATTTATACCACAACAGTACTATACAAAATGTGCTTATGACTATTGTTACATGAACAAGCGAAGTACTCAAAAACATGCAGAAGTATTCATACGAAGTACGAAATTTTCTAAGCCGAGTACTACATTGTCGTACTACGATACTCAGATCCAAGCATAAGTATTACAGATGAGTACTCAAAACCCACTAGTACTCGAGACATTTTCTAGCGTGAGTACTTCTTGAGTACTACCTTTTGAGTATTTGATTTATGCATTCATAAATCAAATGATATATTTTTATAACAGGATACACGAATTTTTTTGTTGATTAATGAGCAGTTTAACGGCTGACCATAATGTTGTACAAAGCCTTGATAAACGTTTTCTTGACGTTCAAAAGTTCCAATTGTTGTAAATTTTGAACGTGCACCTCGCTCTCGTCGATCACATATAACACAATAAACCACTTCTGACGGCATTATTACCTATGAATGACTACGATGAATAGACTTTACATACATAGCTGTTCGTGTTAGTACGCGCATCTCTCATTGGTTAAAAATATCCATGCTTATTATTGGTCGTCATAAATACCGGTTTTCTCGGAAACTAGAATGAGGCCGAAAAATCTAACTTCATAGTGAAGTGTATCTCTAGTTTATCAATATTCAGTATTAAGGAGAATGCTGAAAAAAGTGGCAAGAAATAAGGCGACACCTAGTGCATTAGTGTGTTGTTATTTTATATGTATATAATTTTTTTTCGCCTTCTGTCCGTATACTATAAATCATCCTATAGCGATTCTACAAAACTAAATTATAATTCGCTCTTATTTCTAGCCAATAGTTTCTAGCCGAAGAATAAAAATGTAAATATATATGCAAAAGTTTTTCATTCTTTCTTTTGTATAACACCTATTCCATTATCATTATACACGAGGAAAAGTTGAAGAAAAATCCAGAACAATCAATAAAGGACTTTCAACGTCTAATGATCACTTAGTCTTACTCGATGAAGATAGAGACAGTTTAATTTCTTCATCAAGAAACAAACCAAAAACAAATAATGAAAATTACAAATAAGAATTATTGCATAGAATGAACGTTTTTTCTGATCAAAAAAAGTTTACTGACCTGGACTTGGACCCGGTGGGCTCTACTTGTAGCGTCATGCATCGATACGAATTTTCTTCGTAGAGGCACACATGAGACGATCAGCAATGGTGATTTCTTATATGTAGCGCTATTTACATGTAGCTTATCTTGATCTCATGTCATATTACAGAAAATAGATGTCAGACTTTCCCTGATCAAAAGAATCAATATCTTTCATTAGAAAAAATACTTTTATTAATAAGATGAATTATATCTAATGATAAAATTATTTAACGATACGAATATTATTTTTCATTCCATCAATATTTTGTTGAACGTAAATTACATCTGGATGATTATTAGGCAATGTTTCCCGAAATATAGCATCAGCTTTTTCAAAATAGAATAGCGCTTGCTGGAAGTTGCGTTTATCGGAATAAACAGTGCCTATACCATTGTACAATCTTGCGAGATCCGAATGGTGTGATGGTAGGGATTTTTCATAAATTTTGAGTGCTGTATGATAATGTTCTAATGCAAGATCAAAATTATGAAGCGAACGATAAACAGTTGCAAGATTCGTATGCGAGTCACCTAGTAGTCGATGATTTGCAGTAAAATGTTTTTGTCGAATAGCCAATGCTTCATGCATATACTGAAGTGCTTCTGAATATTGTCGTTCTTTTGCATGAATACTTCCAATAGTACTTAAATTACTGGCAACATTTGGATGATTATCACCAAGTGCTCGTCTATTGATTGTTAATGCTGTATTATATGCTGTAATTGCCTGGTTATAGTCACGCTTATCACAGTAAACATTTCCGATATCATGATAAATATCTGCAATACTAGGATGATCTGGTTTAACTATTTGAAGTCTAATATCAAGTGCTTTTTGAAACCATTCGAGACTTTTGCTGTATTCACCTTTACTAGAAGCTACAGCACCAAGATTCTTATAGGAAACACTAAGATTGAACTCTAAAAAGAGAAATCATAGTTTATGTATCGAAATATTTTACTATACTTTTTGTTTGATCATCGTGACTACTGCTAGATGATTCCTGAAGTTCACGTTGTATGTATTTTTCAGCGTCAACATACTTTCCCATATTTGCAAGTACAATTCCATAAATACCAGCATTTGTATTTCCTTTACTATGATATTTCATTTGATTGAAGATTGGCTTAGTATCATGATCATTTTCACTGCATAAAACCAGTTGAATAACGCATAATTGACCTTCATAACGCATATGAACAAGTCGAAAAATCGATCCTAACATCATCAGAATTTCTTCTTCATCTTGCATATTACTAAATGGAGATATATTAGCAAATGGCTTTACATCTGTTATGTTGGGATCAGCTTCGATTTCAAATAATACTGATTGAGTATCATTATTCAATGGTACTGCATCCGCACCTGAGAATATAGCAGCAATTTCACGATCTACAGTTGTTGAAACAAATGAATTCATTGAGATTAATTGACCCATAAAGTTTTTTAAATGCTGTACTTCTTTTTTTGACATTGTTTGGCCACGATAAACATGAATAAGTGATTGACATTGATTTTGTTTGAGTTGTTCATGAAGATCACGTATAAAGAAACTGAATAAGTAAAGTAGATCAATCTCTTGTGTACCAATTCAAGGCTGAATTAACTGAGTAATCATGTTGAAATTCTCGAATAATATTTAATTGATGATTATCAGTTGCATATTCTTTCTTACAATAAGATATAAACTCATCCTTGCCAGTTGAAGTTGATTTCATTCGAAGTAAACAATCAATTAAGATTTGTGAATGAACAAATTGACCATTAAGTTCACTTGTAGATTGTTCACGATTCCCACTAACTGTGTTATAAATATTGATTGAAAGTGGTTGCGCAAATCTCTCTCGATTTGTTTGTTTTTCTTGAGCTTCAAAAACTTGAAGAATAAGATCATTTAATTCTTCAATTACACCTTTTACCTATAAGCATAACAAATTCTTTCTGAGATTGCAATAATATTTATCTGTAGTTTTCTTACTTTCTTATATGTTTTTGCCCATAATTCATTTCTCTTATCCATACAATATACAAAAATCGATGAAATTTGTAAAAGTGAATGAATACGAGGGACGATTGATCGACCAATACTACCACCAACAATGAGAATAATTCGATGTGTTTTAGAAACAGATCGAATATAGTCTTCACATTGTTTGTGATCAGTAAATGTTTTTAAATGATTGGTTGGTGTATGAAGTAATTGTTGTGCATTGATATATTCTTGTGTATCATTAACAGAAGCATCAAGCCAAACAATCGATCTGTTTATACTATTGGTTGCCGTCGTTTGTTCTGATCCCATTATTATGGTGAGAAGAGTTTTTTTTTTGTTTGAAACAATTTTGCTGCAAATATTCTTTTTGTTCTTTTATGTGTTGTTTTGAAAAGTATTTCTTCGAAATGAAAACAATCCATCATAGTGAGAACATTTATATGAAAAACTTCGTAGAAAAACAAAAAATATGCCGATGCATTTGGTGACGTCAGATGTCTTGCCACTTTTTCCAACATTCTCCTTAACATCAATTATTGCTGGATGAAAGGTAGATTTTGTGGCCTCTTGCATATAATGGAGAAAATCGATAGTAAATAGTGAACGTTCAATAATAACCCTTTTATGATAAAAACAAGCTGTATACACATTGTACATTCACGACCGCTGTCAGCAACGTAAATTATGTTGGCTCTGATGCCATGAATTTAGAAAATTGTATGTGGCTTATCTTAATCCCTTTTACTAATGATCTGTAACGGAATTGGCTACAGTATTTTGATGGCTTTATATTACAGCTACTGTTCTGAGAAAAAACTAAAAGGATAGTCCGATAGAAAAAATTTTTCTCTATCGACTAGTATAAATCAAAATTTCAGCACCTTAACCTTGTTATAGAGGGCACCATACATAGTGCATTGATATTTATTCGTTAATTCACTATGCTTTATACTATTTGATGGCGTATTATTGACTTATCAATTTATTAAGAATGAATCTTTAATGAGAAAATCACTGATTAGTGGTTCATTTAGTAACTAAAAATGTTCATAATACATAGAATATTATATTTTCATTGGCATACTTTAAATAGCACAAATAAATTTATGGGCGCGCTTAGCGGTAGGATACTTCATTCATATTTTTTGTTCTATTGTAACGATAAGCATACCACTGTCCGGGTCATATGAGAGAGGATCATAGATGACCCCTAGATCGATCCGAAAAATATCATGTTTTATCCTTACAGAAACTATTAAAAGAAAAACTAAATATTGACAGAGAAAATCAATCAAGTGATTTAGTCGCTTTCTCTGTAACGCACGAATGATGATGTCAATCAAAGTTTTATGCAGTTAAAATAATTAACTAAGTGAATCGCAGCATATGGTTGAAAAAAAGATCAATAAAGATAAATGAATTGTTTTATAATTCGTTCGATTTAATTGTAATAAGTCTTTAATCTGATCGTTCTCATCTTAATATTTCGATAGAACTTCATCCCATTGTGTCTAACGGTAAGTTATAGTCACGACGAAATCATCCTGACACATGACATAGAATTAATGAATTGAGAAAATATGCTTTTTTCCCCATGTACTTCTCATCCCTTACGCAATTACGAGTAATCATTATTCGATCATCTTATTATTATTGAATCAGACAAATCAATATGACAGAAGCAAAAAAAAATCAATGATGATGAATAAATAATCGTGACCATAACTAGAAAAACGAAGAAAATTTGACTAGAGTTCGCTTTTGTACAAGACTCCAAAAGATAATGATATTAAAATATATCGATCTGACTAGTATATAAGTAAAACAGAAATAAGTCACACATTTTTTTTTATGATGAACAGAACAATCTTTCAATATATTTTAGATAGAATTGTTCGTTATGCGAGTTCTAAATATGTGATAGAAAAGGGTAACAATACAGGTAAAGTTCCTATCATACGTATAATGGCTTTTTTTGTTTCAACTTAATGGTATTAGCTATTATTATCCAGAGATAAAATTGAATTAATTAGCAAACAGTAAGAATTTTGAACTGGTTGACCTATTGACAAGCTGTCGGTTTGCTTGTCGTTTAACAGATCATCAATAATTATTTCAAGATATCAAGATTTTCAATCACCTTTTTATATTTTTTACAATGATTATAGAGTAATTATTTCAAAATTTAATCCTATAACAATTATCTTAATCGACATAATGCTAGTGGTGTCACTCGTTGTCGTTGTTTTGGATCAAGCCTTTTCACTGTATTCCATACTTTCGGAATGGCACCAAGACATACGATGGGTAATAGTAAAATGGGAAAATACGAGAGATAGAAGAGTATTGGTAATACTTCATGTGCCCAATCAGGTTGACCCGTTAAGTGTACAAGATCGATAACGGAGAGTGGAAGGTCAAAGCATAAATATACTAATGACATGCATACAAGATGTACGGCTAGTTTTCGCTGCTTTCGCCATTCTATAATTCGATGAATTTGATATTTTTGCCAAATAATACGTATCAATAATGCCATACTGAATATAGTAACGAGAAATGTTGGTACTATAGCAAAACCAATTCGTTCAACCATGGCAAAAAATGGTATTGAATGGTAGCATCCAGCCGTACCACAAAGATCCTTTGTATAATTGAATGTATTTTGACAAGGTAGTGCAAAAATTACTACAATATAGAAGAGCATCATAAATGTCACGATTATAATTAATGGAAGATAGTGCACAAGTAAACGATTTCGTTGTGTAGCTACCATCCATGGGTGGAAAATAAGAATGTGTCGTTCAAACGATGTCCACATGAGTAAAACAAGATCGGTGAAAAAGAAACCATAATCAATAAACCACCAAATAAGACAGATTCCTGGTGTCGCTGGACGAACAGTACCCGTACTAAAATAGTGCAAATGCAATGGAATATCGACCAGTTGATAGATCAAATTGAGAAAAAGCATAAGTATTGTGACATGATTGTGAAGTGCTTCTCGTAATTTTCGTTTCTTCAATAAGTGATAGAGTGCGAAGATGGAACACACAATAGCGGGTACATCAAGTACGAGGAAGAGCCAGAAACGCAATGGTTCTACGAATCTATAATTTGATTCGGAATAATTTGAATAAGACATACTGTTATTAGAAAATGATGCCATTTGTATTATCTATGTGTTGTGATGCTCGTTCAAACTAAAGAATGATACGATTAAGAAATTGAATAATTGTAACTGATAAGCAAGCGAAATTTTGAGAAATATGAACAGTTAATTTATCGAGACATATTCTTACTAATTATTTTTTGAAAAAAAAAACAATTTCTTCATCGATATACAGCTGTCGTCGAGAAAATTAGGACAAAGTAAAATTTTTTCTAAAATAATTTCTCATCGGTAGAAACTCCTTACAAAATTCATTTTTCACAGAATTTATATTAATTCGCATTTTTAAAACAAAGGTATATGAACAAATTAAACTAAATATAGAAATGAGATGGTTAATCATAAGTTGTCTTCATAGCGAATATTTTATCTAAAGACACTCAGACGGGGAAATCTTATAAAGAAGACAACACATGCAATGAGCTTCCCATTGTGAATCCTATAGCGAACATCCGATAGATTGGTCTTCCATTTCTTCTAAAAATCAACGTGTGCAAATTTTTAATGACAGCTGTGAAACGTGCAAAAATGAATTATGCTTACTTGTTTTTTGTTTAAAACTAGCAGACCCTAATGAACATACTCATCAAGAGAGTATGACTTACCAGTGTGAATGCTCATATAAGACTTATTCGCAGATCTCAATGTAGTATTCATCTCTATTTTTTTTCAGACGGTTTAACAAAACATTTATACACTAATATGTATAGTAATTATATGAAAAATAGAAAATAATTCATTTAACAACTTTTTCATTATTCCATTTTTTTCGAATGAGTCATTCATACTGCTTTAATAAATTGTCATTTCAGAGACAGAAAAATAATTTTTTCAATTTATCGCGTGAGATGAAATATTAATTTAAATGTATAAACGATAATTTATTTTCAGATTGATTGTGACAATTAATAAAACAAAAGTTGAATAAGAATTTTCAATAAACTATTAAGTACTCAGAGAACACTCAAAATCATCCTGAAAATATCATACACGAAGAAAAAAACTTACAATGACGCTCAAATTTGCACAGATGAATATCGCGAGACTGATATACAACTAATAATAAAAAAAGGAAATGAGAAAGAAAGAGTAACATACTGGTAATGTGGAATAGAAAAAGAATAACTTCGAAGATGAATATAATGAAAGTGAGAAAGAAAAGAGTTACTTCAAAGATGAATATAAAGAGAACGAGGTGCTAGTAGTGCGGAAAGAAGGATATTAGAAAAAGCTTCTTTAGAATGAAACTCATATACCTTTCTTAGTTTAATTATATTAACATATAATACCCGATATGAATGAAATCTAACAGACGATAATTCCTTCCAGAATAATCTATTATTATACAAATCCTCTTTTTTATTTATATGCGAAATTGGAATATACATTTGTCAGTATACTCTACAAATTACAGAGAAAATGTCAATGATTAATGAATTCTGTAAGTTACAAATATTCAAAACTAAAAATGAATAGATAAATTATGTTAAAAGGTGGAAATCTTCTTTTCAATAATCGATTGTCTTGCCAAATTATGAAGTCTAATTAATTAAAGAATTGCACAATTCAAATTGTCAACGTATTTGGTGTCATTTAGTATTATATATGAATCCTTATCAGGACTGTAACACTTCATAAAAAAAAATGAAGAAATATAAAAAGTTCAGGGCATCCGAAAAGGTCATTTAACAAAAAGAAAACAGAGTATCTCCGTTATTTCTCGTTTAAATTGGATAATTAATAAAAATTTTATTACATGATAAAATGTTCTACATGTACTGTTTGAAATTATTGCTATTCACATCAATACAAAGGCTTAATTTTTTTTACAATATCATTGACATTTGTTTTTCGTAGTGCGCATGAGATTGAATTGCCTCTACTAATTCATCTGTCACAGAATTTATTTCATTTATAATAGTATTATGTGCTATCCAACTATGATAATTATGTTTGTTCGCAACCCTGGAAATGTAAAGAGTTGGTTCATCAGGGATCCTCAAGAATAGGTATTAAATGTTCTACCATTTCCACACATATGATTAGAGAAAGGGTCAATATTATTGAGTGAGAATCTTCGAAAAAACTTTCCATTGTAGATTGATATTTTTTCATCAACTTGTTTTCTTTCGCTTCTTTCTATAGTAAATCATTCGAATACAATGAAGATTAATTCAGCATATGAGTTAATCGATTTGAGTTTTCCAGGCATGTTAATTAAACGTATATTCTCGAGATCTGATATTGCTCAAATTTTACAAACGAGACATAATTCTTGGATGATATTAATAAGTTCACTATTTCTATCTTCCTTCATAGCAAAACTATATTATTTTTTAAAAAGCATCTAGCTCGACGTAAAAAAAAACTGAAAAATGACAAAATGATGACGATTGTCTTAAATGTAATTAGAAAATTTTTTCATTTTCTTATTGTGTGAAAAGTAAAAGTGCAAATTACATATTTTTCTACAATATACCTGAATAGCTTTTTTTTTTCTCTCTTCTGCATTTATTATTTAAAACCATTACACACAGTTATTTCTTTTTCAATGATGAATGCATTGCTCTAAAGCTCAAATTACACTGCATATGATGGTGTTTTCATTTAGTTTAAAAATATAACAAAATGATTAAAGTTTTTTTTAACATCTCTAATAATATTTTTCATACTCAAAGTAAATAATCTTCGATTAAAGACTCGCTTCTTATTAATTTGCTCATATTTGGAAATTTTTTTTTCGTATCACATAACAGTTAATTCATGCAGATCTTGCATAATTTTCTAAAAATATGCTTCACAAAAAAAGAAAAATTAAACGTGAACTCAATATCAGTATTTGTGCTTTAACTCCTGTTCTTTAGGTTCTCCTAGAATAAATTCTCTACAAAATTACAAAACATATGCATTTCAGTAAATGTGTAGAATAGTTGCTATTATTACCTTGTTATACTATGATTATCTATGTTGACCATTTTGTGAAACACGATCTGAAAGAGAGTGTTGAAGTGTTTAAAGGTAGAAATTTGGTCCTCCCCCTCACAGACCATAAGCGACACTTATTTGGACAAACTCTGGACTTTTAATATATCCCCGTGGTCAAAATAAACTGGACACCCTATTTTTCTGATAATTTCTTCTTATCAACACACTATTCGATCTCTTATTTGTATCATAGATAGATCTTGTATTGCTGTACATATTCTATAAATTTCATTCGAATAGGATGAGAATTGTTTGAGAAAAGTAGAAATATATTTCATGTACTCATATGGCAGTGAATCGAAAATTTGCTATTGATTCCAAAATTTTTCAAACAATTCTCACCCTATTCGACTGAAATTTGTAGAATATGTTCAGCAATAGAAGATCTATCTATGACACAAATAAGAGATTGAATAGTGTGTTGATAAGAAGAAATCATCAGAAAAATAGGGTGTCCAGTTTATTTTGGCCACGGGGATATATGACATACTAATCTAGTATTGTGGTAGTTTAATTATTATTGTGTTTTCCCATAAACTTTCTCTTTTTTGCATTGTAATTTACATATGTAATTTTGTGTATCTCGTGTTTAATTTGTGAAAGTGTACTTAACTAGAATTGTATTCGGAAAAAAATCATACTCGTTATCAAACGCACATTATTGAAGGATTTATTACATGAATATTTAGTAATATGTCTTGTTTATAATGCAATAGATATGTCAATATTTCTCCATTTCACACGTTTTCTTTTCTCTCTCATATGATATTTTATCACATCATGTATTCAAATGTTATATTTGACAGTATATGTAACGTAGAAAATCGTTCATTAAGTTCGTATTCATTCGATTTACTTAGTGTTTTTGTGTAAGTGAATCAATAATTCTGAATTGTGCTTTGTATTAAATATCAAACAACTGTTTTTGATCGACTAGCTTCAGTATATCCTATAGTAAGACTTGAAAAATTCAGAGTGTCGAATTTCTAATGATAATAGGAGTTTATTGTAAAAATTTTAGCTTTCTAAATTACCCTGGACAAAATTTAACATGAAACACACCTGAATGTATGCTTGCTTATTTTTATAAGTATATCTTCCTCTCTTTCTCTATGAAATAAATTCCTGTGTATATATACGCGATATTTGCAAAAGACGATATTTTAAGAAAAAAAGGATTGAGTGACTACGATTACATTAATGCTGAAAGTAATGGCATAAGGCAATGTTGCATAGGTTATATTAGTGAATATGATTATCCTGAAACATGTTATTGGTCCGAAAATGGCAGATGCTGTGCGAACAATACTATTTATAGTACAAAACATGGAGAAGTAATGGGAACAGAGAATGCATGAATAATTACAGAAAATGAATCCGATTTATGTCGACAGTGTTTTCGTGATATCGTTAAATGTTAAGAAACAACATGTATTCCATCAAAATACTGCTGATTTTCTTTTCAAAACGAGTATTCTTCTTCTTCGTCATCCTTTATTTATTAATTTTCTGTTATTTTACAATAAACTTCTTTTTCAAGAATAATCTTCGAGATTAAATATTTATAAACATTTCAGATGAAAAGACTAAAATCTCATTTTTTGATATCATTTACTGTTAATACAATTCAAATAATCTGAAGATAAGTTCGCTCTAGTTTGAAATACACGATTTTTAAGTAATCTCCATCTACAGGATTACTCTCTTACATATAGATAGAATGAGCATTGATGATTGGTTCATTTGATAGAGAATCATTAGAATATACATAACAGATGGTGCATGTGCTTTCATCATCACCCTCTTGATATTGTGCAATTATCAAAGTTTATCATTCTGACTCTCCATTTTTATAAATAATTCCACATTCATTGTCGCTTGAATCTTTTCTTATCTATTGGTGTAATTTCTTTCCGTTCTTTGCATGTTATCTCACCATGCGTAATCGATACTTTCTGAGTCATATTCTTGACGTGTGTGTGTTTCATCGGTAGAAGAAAAACATACGATATATAAGAAGAATTGATAAACATAAAAAACATACATTTTTTTAAACATGCTTCGAATCAAACAAGACTCACAAGTAGCTTTTAAACATTCGGAAGAACAACAGTACGTGCCTCTGAAAAGAGTGAATATTGAAGCCACTATTCGATCATTTGCTGCTGATGTAAAGATTACCCAAATATTTCGAAATGATGAAAAAACCTCAATCGAAGCGGTCTACTGTTTTCCTATTGAAGAACAAGCAGCTATATATGCATTTGTGGCACGCATCGATGATCGTGAAATTATTGCTCAATTGAAAGAGAAGAATAAAGCTCAGCAAGAATATACCGAAGCACTCGAACAAGGTCATGGAGCTTATTTACTTGAACAAGACGAAAAATCGCAAGATAATTTCATTATCAATGTTGGTGCTCTTCCACCTGGCAAAGAATGTGAAATTACTATTTCATATGTCTCAGAATTGAATCTAGTTGAAAATGGTACTAAAATTCGTTTTGTTGTTCCAACAACCATTGCACCTCGTTACAATCCTGATAAAGGTGGAATCAGTTCTCCAGCTGGTACTACCTCTAAATATGTTCAAAAAAGTCCATACACTATTGGATTTCAATGTCAAATTGAAAAAGTAGGAGTTACTCGTGTTAGTTCAGCATCTCATCCAATTCAAGTAGATCTTGGCAATCAAGATGCTTATGTGATTACATTTGCCCAAGAGAATACTCATTTGGATCGTGATATTCTTGTTGATATCGAACTAAGTAAGAATCGACTGAACACGATTGTTGCTGTTGAATCTGGTGCAGTAATGGCCTCATTTACACCCAGTGAAGAAGATTGCCAAAAAGCTATGAATAATGTTGAGACTATGAATGAGTTTATTTTTATTGTTGATTGCAGTGGATCAATGGAAGATGAAGGCAAAATTGGTTTGGCTCGTCAAGCCATGTTACTCTTTCTCAAAAGTCTTCCAGTCAATTGTCAATTCAATATTGTTCGATTCGGTTCTACTCATCAAACTTTGTTTAACGACATTACTAGTATCTATGATGAGACGAATGCTGAAAAAGCTGAAGGATTAATTAACAGGATGAAGGCCGATTTAGGTGGTACTGAACTGGTAAGTATATCTTCTTTTTCCAATTTTTATTTATTTATTTATCACAATGATTGTTCTCTTTCAGTTGAGTCCCCTTCAATGGCTTGAAGCAAATCCTCCAGCTCATGGTCGTGCACGTCAAATTTTTCTACTTACTGATGGTGAAATTTCCAATGTCGACCAAGTTCTCGATCTTTGTCGTTCAATGGCTACATCTTCTCGCATTTTCTCTTTTGGTTTGGGTCATTCTCCTAGTCGTTCGCTTGTGAAAGGCTTAGCTCGAGCGACAAATGGACGTTTTGTTTTCATTCCACCAAATACCAGTGCCGATGTACATGTCGGTGAACAATTACAAAAGGCTTTACAGCCTTGTATTACAAATGTGCAAGTTAAATGGAATTTGGGCACGACAGCATTAATAAATGTGCCGACAAATACCCCACCTGTTTACGTTAATGATCGACTTATTGTCTATGCTCTCATTGAAGATAAGTCTTATGAATTCGATCATAATTCTAGTGTCGAATTAAAGACAGAACAGCATCGGCTAGGTGTGGCAAACATCACTCAAGTGCCCAATATGAGCAACAACGCGACAATTGCTCGATTGGCTGCTAAAGCACTTATTCTTGAACTACAGCATTCGAAATTACCACCATCAACTAATAAAGGCAATAAAGGCTCACTACAAACTCGATTTCAACAGCCAGTTGTATCAAAAGATGAAAGTACAACAACGAAAGAAACTATACAGAAACGTATTATTGATCTGTCACTTAAATATAATATTCTCAGTCCTCATACAGCTTTTGTCGGTGTTGAGAAACGACTGAATGCTAGCAATGC
This sequence comes from Macrotrachela quadricornifera, assembly GCA_022393335.1. Taxonomy (NCBI): domain Eukaryota; kingdom Metazoa; phylum Rotifera; class Eurotatoria; order Philodinida; family Philodinidae; genus Macrotrachela; species Macrotrachela quadricornifera. The sequence goes on along the minus strand of JAJEKB010021488.1, from coordinate 1,095,005 downwards.
TGATATGGTTTTACGCGAAGTGCCCATTCAAATATCCGCAGATGATCAACATTTAGGAATACATTCTGCAAGGTTTTCTGCTACCACTGCACGTATGATGCCCCGCTCTGGGGCAATGCCCCAACAGATGATGATGTGTAATTCGTCAATCAGTCTTTCCAATAGAGCTGTCTCACGCAGTGCGGCCAATATCTGTTATGACAGGAGTGCTGCCTTCATGATGGCAGATTGCCTTGCTGATGACGACATGGATGACGAATGTGACTTTGAAGAATTCTCAAGTGTCATCAATCCAAAAGTAAACGAAGATGTGTGGCCGACAGACAATCAAGATATTGTTCGTCATTTGATCAACAAACAAAAGTTTGATGGTTCCTGGGATTTGGATTCAAAAAGTATTGAAAAATTGACTGGTAAATCGCTGAATGACTTTCAACAGTCGACAAACAATCAGGTGCTCGTCTCGGCCATTGTCATCGTCGTACTTGAAACACGATTTGCTGCTTTTTCGTCAATGTGGCATGGTATTGTACAAAAAGCACGTAAACGTCTCATCGATCTTCTTGGTAAAGATAGCAAGAAACTTGAAAGTTTACTCGAGGATATTCGCAAAAGTTTATAAACTTATTTTTGCTTTTATTATAAAAAAACATTCGTCAAATTTTTCTCCTTATAATCTAGAACAAGAACAGAATTCATAGCTTTAATATTCATGTAATTTTGCTTTCTATATTAAATATAACTGTCATAAAATAAAAAATGATTGAAGCCAGAGTAATAATAATAATTGTCAAATCTCGTGTCAAAGTTCTATTTTACAGTGAGAATATTATATTGGATTGAATTATTGTAGAAAATAACAATATATTAAAAAGAAAGATAAATATTGATTAATAGATGTAGTGGCAGCACCCAGGATAAACTGGATGGGGCTTTTTCACTGCGTTGAAACTAACGCTAATGTTTTAAAGAGAATACTATTATTTTTTTAAGAAATTTAATAAAGAAATACTTTTTTTTTCAATGCATTACTTGTATGCTCTGTTTTTGACAATCCTGAAGCAATACATTTGTGGCAATCGAGTTCTGGATCACGAATCGTTAGACAAAGAAATGATGTTACATTGGAATACACCACCGCTTCAGCTGGTTCAGTTGTTTTGAACTACTTGAGAAAAGAACAAGTTGTCAAAATAATATATTAATATGTCTTAATAAATAATAGAATGAAATATTTTATATCCCATTTTATGATTAAAATGAAATAAAGTAGATAAGCAGATATGGTATCAATACATTGTGTGATATATATTCATGATTTAGAATCATTAGATAAACATCGTTTACTATTATAAAATAGTTTGGTTATAGATGAATTAAAATATGATTAGAATTAATTTTAACTTGTTTTGTAAATCATTATTTGTCCGTGACAAGCTTTGTTTTCATTAATAGCATGCAATGCAAAAGTAATGAAACATTCGCTAACCTTTTTCTGAAATAAAACATTTGTTTACTACGGTTAGAAAAGCTCTGGCTACATCATATAACCTTACTCAAAGTATGCTGATATAATGCAATAATCCGAGTGAAGTGCTTTACATTTTCAAAAATTCACTGTAAAACGTATATACATAACTAAATATATGCCTAGATGATAAACAGTCAATGAAATTCAAAGAAGCATTTAGAGTGCCGTAAAAGTTATCTAGAATTTCAATTGTGAGGAATACATTAGAATTATCTACTCAAGATTTACAATTTTACGCAAAGGTGAAATTTTTGTTTTCTTTTATTTAAAAATTATTCATTTCACATTGATAATCAGAAATGCTCGACACATCCCTTTTTAACTAAGGACTGCGGCAGAATAGATGATCCTCTCAATATTTTACCGTTAACTCTGTTTCATTTCAATGAAAAGATGTATTGTGAAATTCTCTACAAAATATTGAGAGAACAATTTATTTTGCACATCCGTCATGTATTTCCATTTGTTAGGAAACCTAGAAACAGATATTAATATGCATATAAAAAAAATACTTTCTCGAAAATGGATTAAAGGTTTTCGAGCTGTCCATAACTGTCGAGTCAATGAGTACATTGGCGATCTAAACCTGATAGATTGGTTTCTTGACTTTTGTTGCAAAACTTAATAGTTTATTCGATAGTACTCGTTAATTAATCAATCATTGGACGTCGAAATTTATTATATTTTTGATAAAGAAGAGTAAATGAAAGTTTAATGTTTATAGTCAAAAACAAAAGGGATTGATCTCAAATGATAATAATAAAAACATGCTAGCAGTTTATTACATGTAAAAGAATAAAACTAAAGAAGAAAGCAGTTCTATTTGGAATTTATTGGCTATCATTGCATTTCTTGTAACAGTCTTCAAATTCGGCATCAGGAACTGGAATGCACTTGTTTACGCATGCCTTCTGTTTCTCGTCCAAATTCCAAGAAAAGATTGATTTCTTGCTCATATATTTGTGAAAATAGGATTTCAGTTGGCGTCGAAACATCTCGGCCGAGTCTTCTTCATCGTTGTTAGCAAGATTACGTAACACGTTACGCAGTTCTAGATTTGTCTTGGCGTGCAATCGCGAACGTTTCTGGATGGAAATACTTTCGGCATTCACGATGCAAATAAGGACCAGCAGTAGAAAAACACCAACGATGATAGTACGCATGATCGAGGACGATCGTGTCAGTTGAATACAGAAAATGGGAGAAATTGAGAACTGAGAATATATTTGTGTGTGCACACTACTTCTCTTAATATATATATATGTCTATGTTGGTGGATGGTCGGGAGAACGACCAAGAAGACAAGGTAGCGATTTGTTCGAGCATGATTATGTCTGTTACGAATTTTGTTGGTCGTTTAGTGAAAATGAATTATTTCGTCACACAATCGATTCAATCAATATTTAAGTATATTGATGAGGGAAAGAGTGATTCTCAGGGTCAAACAACTCATTAATGGGCTGTGCTGGTTCCGTTTGAATAAGCAATAGAAATGGCTCTCACATTATTCAAATAACAACATTAACAAATAACTCAGGGATGCAGACAATCAATCAATGAAAAGTACTAGCTATCATGAATTGAAAAATATGTAATACAACGAAGAAGATCTAATTGTATAACAATATTTAGGGGTATTTGTAAAACACGCGATGACCCCCAAATCAACAGCTGATATTATAGATAGATAGAGCTCGCCGAGCTGACTCTATGAAGGTCAACGATGACCCAAATGGTTGTAAGATAAGGAAGATTTTCAATAAACATTTTTTTTTCAACCTACGATGACTCATATTCTTTGACAGTAAGTAGGTCTAGTCGAGTTAGGTATATCCCCAAAATATCAGACTTTTATAATATAGTATAAGCAAAAATAGCATAGGACCTATTTTCTCATTTTTAAGTCTTATAATTGAATTTTTACATATTAATGACGTTACATAATAAGTTACAACCAGAGTTTTTCATTCAAGTGATTGTAAAATTTTACTCAATTTAAGATCTCATTATTGAGAGAATAGTTTTATGGATTTTAACACAAATCGTTCTAAAAAATATCAAATACTTGCTTTTGCCTGTAAAACGTTATACGAAAAGTTCTCAACATCTGTATTTCGGCCAAACGGTAATGTTGATAAGACTATATCTTAATACCGACTTGACCAATTCAGCCAAAATTATTTCTGGGTGTATATCTCTAGGATCTCTACTTAGAATAGAATTTTCAATTCAAATCAATATATTCTTAACTATTTATGAGTCATGCAACATTAACAAAAAAAATCATATTTTCAACTACTCTAGTGAATTATAGCTCGTAGGTGAAATCAAATAGAGATCAGAAATTTATGTGTTAAAAAATAATGCAAATTGGGAAGCACAATCTCTGTCACGTATTATAGATATTATAGACAATCATATTACTAAGCAGAAGAATGAATCAATTCGCGCTCTTCACAACACCGGTGAATTTGAAATCGTTGTACCATATACACAATAGACCTCTTAACTCAAAATTTCAAGGCACATTATATCATTTAGGTTTGTCTATGATCCTCACAATTAGAGCTATGAAACAACGTGCGGCAATCATTGCCGCTTATTATACTTACCAACCGCCCCAGTTCGAAGCTACGGTTGAAGTTAACGTCCCATCACGATCAGGACGGAAGCATGGCAAATCAAGCATCCGTGGTTCAACTACCACTCGAAAATCTAGCACAAAGAGAATTTAAAGATTATCAGCAACTCGAAAGAAAAATAAAATCACATGAAAACATTTCTTTGCCAATCACCGTGTCAATGGAAAAAAGATCACGTTGACATGGAATGAAAAGAATAAGAAGAATGAATGTAAAACTAAAAACAGTATCAAAGTGAATATCATCTACTGAATGAATAAATTCACTAGATAATTTCTTCATTCTTCGAAACTTCTTATAATTGTAAAGAAAGAAGTGTGAAAATTCTACCTCTAATAAAAATTTCTGATCTCTATTTGATTTCACCTACGAGCTATAATTCACGAGAGTAGTTGAAAATATGACTATTTGTCAATATTGCATGACTCATAAATAGTTAAGAATATATTGATTTGAATTGAAAATTCTATTCTAAGTAGAAATCGTAGAGATATACATCCAGAAATAATTTTGGCTGAATTAGTCAAGTCGTTATTAAGATATAGTCTTATCAACATTACCGTTTGGTCGAAATACAGGTGTTGAGAACTTTTCGTATGACATTTCACAAGCAAAAACAAGTATTTGATATTTTTTAGAACGATTTGTGTTAAAATCCATAAAACTATTCTCTCAATAACGAGATTTTAAATTGAGTAAAATTTTACAATCACTTGATTGAGAAACTCTGGTTGTAACTTATTATGTAACGTCATTAATTTGTAAAAATTCAGTTATAAGACTTAAAAATGAGAAAATAGATCCTATGCTATTTTTCTTATACTACATTATAAAAGTCTGATATTTTGGGGATATACCTAACTCGACTAAACCTACTTACTGGCAAAGAATATAAGTCATCGTGGGTCATCGCGTGTTTTATAAATAATCCGACCTTAATGGATAATCAGTTCTTTGATAAGATTCCTGAGCAAGGTCGAAACCGGTCATGACTGCTTATCCATAATGTAGACAAACTGGGATGCCATGAAATCGTAACACCCTAGAAATAATACTGGAAAGTTGAATATTCGAAGGAGATTGCAATAATTGAATTCGGTTTCACAAGTTTGACACTATTGGCATATTATGAGATTATGCAAAGGGTGCATCTATTTATATATAATATTCGCTCTCTTATTTTGTAAGATTCTTGTTAGCGTTATTCTTCCTTTTTTTATGTTGTTATGGATATATATCATTTTTCTTCTATAGAATAAGTTATGACGAAAAGCAAGAGAAAAATTCGTTGACAACAAACAAATGGAGAGAAAAGAGCGATGAACATAATTTTCGTTCTTGTTGGATAGTTTCGATTGTTCTTACAGAATAATTCAAAATAATAGTTAGTTATGTTGAAATTTATTCGTAAGAAAAGAATATAACCATAAACACTGTTTTGTCCAAGATAATTTCAATGTTAAAAAATATGAACACACAATAATTAATAGTTTCGTGTAGGATATCTTAGATCCAGATTCGACTTTTTTAGAGCTAATTCATCCATGAGTATAGTCCAATATTCATTTAATATATTTCAAGTAGAAATCGATGAGCTCTATCGAGTGGTGGAAATAGTTTTTTGATAGATGTTATCACGATCGAGTAAACCTAAAAATACTGATTTTTTTTGTCCCGCGGAAACAATTTAACAAAACGGATTACCGAAACTTCGCCAATAAGACGTATCTAAAATGTAAAATTTTTAGATGTGAAGTAATTCACATCTTGTATATATTGAAGCAGTGTAGCTCAGTGGAAGAGCACTGGATTCATAACTCAGAGGCCGATAGATCAAAACTATCCACTGCTAAATATTTTTTTTCTGTATTGACACATATTGCATCAGAAAATAATATTATTCATCGATAAATAACGCAATTGAAAGCAACAAGTTTGTTCGTTCTGTTCTTTTTCTATTCGCTATACATTTACAATACAGTTATAGTTATGTAGAAATAAAATTATGTTAACATGAAATTTTCTTAATCTTTTCTTACAATTGATGTTTATATCTCTTTCGATCTTTACTTTCATGAAACAAACCTACGCATCGCAAATGGAAAAATCTCAAAATTTACGTGTACATTTTAAACTTATTTTATTCATTTCTCGTTCTTCTACACAATAAGTTTTATGATAAGAACAAAAATCATAAAAGATATGCGTAAAGCAGAGAAAGATTCACTATATTGAATAAGTAGACTAAATAGACTGACTCAACATTTGTTTATAATAATCTTCTAAATCAAGTATAGTTTTGATTAAAAAAATCTGTCGGTAAAGTGCACCGGATTCAGATTTCTAACGTATAAAAGTCCTTTTATATCTTTGCATGGTTTTTGGTATTCTTTAACTTTTGTTATCTGTGGTATTAATCTTGTCATTACGGATATCTTAATAGATTGATGAGATATTTTCTATATATAAATATTATTCTCCACAATGGTATGTTTGCTGCTATGCTGAAAATAAGCATATCGAAATGAGCTATGCTTCTTCTATTGAGGAAGGATGCTAGAAATCTTGTAAAGAGATACTTTCCTCTACAGCAGAACAACGTCCAGGAAGTACAATCTTCAAATGTTTCATTTTAGTAAGTTTCTTCTATACGAGAAAAAGATCAGAGAGAAAGAAAGAAATTTCAAAAACACATTTTGGTAGTTGATGACAGACAAAAGAGAAAAAAATGTACTTTTCACAGTTTAAATAGAAGTCTGTGAGAAGAAGAACAATATCGATTCTAAAGAAAATATTAGAAGAAAAAAAAAACACTTTTCGTCGTCTTTGTCTGGTTAAAGACACTATCATATTATTCTCCTTTTCACAATTCAATATATACTGTAAGTAGGTCAATATTCATATCTATACACAAACCCGTACTCCGGAGATTTATGTACTATTATTTTTTGAAAAATAGGATCTTTCTAGAATACTACAACAGCGTAATCAAAAAGTCAAAACGAATTATGTGTTTTGTATGTCAGAGAGAAATTGGTATATGTAATCGGGTTGGATGCGAATCGTTCTTTTTTACAGAAGTGTTTTTGAAACTTCATCAACGGTTATCTACAGATTTTGCGAAACTTGTGGAAGATCGAAATTATCTTTATCAAGAAATGAAGGAGACAAAAGAATTTAATCAATCGTGCATATCCGCTCTTTCTCAATTTGATCAATGACATCATTCATTAAATGCTCTACAATTTATATTTATGGACATATATTTATTTTAATTACAAACTGAATTCAAACAAAAAAATTCTTTAGTCAAAGTAAAGTACATAGAAGATTCTACTTGTTTTCTTTCTTGTTCAATGATCTGAATAGATTTGAGATAATCATATTCATTGCCTTTATCTTGACGAATATCTAATAATTCCATACGATCATTAAATACATTCAATTCATGATCAATAAAATCTTTATGTTTTGTGTATAAAAACTGTCGCCAAAATATTTTCTCCTGTATATAATCGATAAATATATTTGGCATGTTCTTTTCCTTGTCATTTTCAATATCTTTGACAGCCTGTTGAATTATTTGTTCAGTTGCTTTTGATACACTTGAATAGAACATAGAAAATGTGTTGATTTCAATAGGCATACTCAATGTATTATGTGGAGAACTAATAAAACCTAAAACAGTTTCGACAGATTCAGCTTCATTTAGCATTCGATTTCCACTTTGAATATGAATGAGATTTAAATATTCTAAAGCTTTTTCTTGTAAACGATGAAAATGATACATTTGTTCAATATATGAATAAATTTTTTCTTTAGATAAAGTACCTTGTTGAATTTCTTCTTCTAAATATTTACATTCCATATCAAATATAGAGAATAAAATACGATCATGACATGTTGATATATTTTCTTCAGCACATGTAAAACAACGTTGTCGTAAACCAGAATTGTTAACCATAGCATTTAGTAGAGAGGTCAAACGTTCAAAAAAATATTTTCTTTGATGTGGTACTTGACCAGCCAAAAGGATAGCAGCAAGTTTATATAACCATGTTTTAAAGCATTCGGCATTGATTTCTTCTTTGAATGAAGACCATTTTTGAGCAAATCTCTCAGAAAAAGCTTCAAATGGAATAGGCATCATAAATTCTTGTTGATTTAAATATCGACCAAGTATTACTTTGGTAATTAGCCATAAATTTTGTGGAAGTTGATTAACATCCAAAGGGTTACCGGATAAACTCAAATGTGCTAAAGATTCTAGATTTGCCAAATATTCAGGTACTGTATTTAATGAATTGTATGCCAGATTGAGTAATTCAAGTTTTATTAATGATTTCAATGAATCTCCTAGATTTGTTAAATGATTACTTGATATATTTATTAATCGTAGTTTGTGAATTGTCGTAAGTTGTGAAGGAAATTCAGTGAAGTGATTATTTGCTATACTTATTAATTCAAGTTTAGGAAGTCGTACTATAGCAGCAGGTAATGTTTTTAATTGAAGACTTGAAAGATCAAGTTCAGTCTGCTTTTGTAATAAGTTATTTTCAAATCTTTGTATCGCCTCATTTTTATATTTGCCTGCATCCCAAGAAGCTAAAGCTTGTCGAAAATTTCCTAGATTTAATGCTTCTGAATCATCAATATGTGACATGGACAATAGTTGAGGATCATATGACGTTTCTTTATCAGAAAGATCAGCAGAAGTATCAGATAAAAGACATAATTCCAATGGAGATACACAATTAATAGTACTCATAATAAAATCTTCTGAAAAAAAAGGTGAGATACACAACAAATTAAAAAATCTTTTATATATATCGGCGAAAGTTTGTATAGGTATATTTTAAATGATGACGAATAGGAATTACATCATGAATGTTGTAGCAACCAAAGACAAATATCATGTCTTTCTTTCTTTCTTATCTTTAAGGGGTGAGAGTGAGGGTATAAATGATGGCGAAATAGAGATTAAGGTTTGATGTTGATTGGAGCTTAATAAAATCATTTCTCGACGAAAATACAGTTTCATCAGAATTTATAGTTAAGAAACCGAAGCATTCTACGGCACGAAAAAGTCTAATCATTTGAAGTGTTTTTATAATTTAGTATATATGTGAAAACGCAGATGAGATTACTATTTGACATGTATATCTCAATTTTATGAATCAAAAATTATGTTTGAAGTTGAGACTTTGAACTTGTCCTGTCTTATGTATCCTTTTATAAATATTTATCTAAGTGAAATCTGACATAATTCTAAAATATTTCCTCTGTAATTCGACTTTTGGAATTTATTTTATTTTATTTCATATTATCACATAAAATGAACAATTAATGTAGATATAGAATTTATTGAAGTTTAATAAAAAAAAATGACTATATTTTTTAATTTTGAAATAATCAATTTATAATCTGTTTCATTTCTCATGTAGAAGAAAATGGAATTTAATTTCAATCAGAATTTTTTATCAAATCATGATTATGTGTATGGAAATTGTCGAGATATTTCAGTATGACATTAACTATATAAAAAACCTGAAAATATACGAAGACTACATTATTCAGAATAATGATATCTTTTGAGACTATGTATGAAGATCCCGGTTTGTATTAAAAAGTTCGCAAATAGTTCACCAATATCGCAATTAATCTACATCTTATTGAGCTTTCTTGGAACTGCGACTTTCAACAATAATCACATCGCGGTCTTCAAAGATATAACTGCAGTCATTATGGAAAAAAACGCATCTAACAGCGATATCTACTTAAATATTTTTTCTTTGGATTCAAGTAAACAAACAAGTAGTTAATCGATTGAGTTAGACTTTCAAGTGTTTTTGAGAAGGATTATAGTATTCTATTAATTCAATCTTTTTTTTATACACAGTTATAGATGAAAATAATCAAAATGCAAAACTAAAAGAAAAAGAAATATTTTGATTCGAAGATTATTTTAATTATTATCATTGTTATACAAATTTTTTTTGAATTCATATATGATGTTGAACTTGAATTCAACACAATGGGTTTATGTTTCGACTTCAATAAACGAAGAAAAAACAAATAATATTTCTTTCTTTATTATAAACTTTGACTTGATTATTATTCATACTTTTTATTTGATTAGTATTGAAAATATTATGAATGAAGAAAAATCTAGAAGAATTATTTGATTAACAAACGAATACATCCGAGAAATTCAATTTTTGTCTATGATACGTCTCTTAGGTATGAATCCTCATCGCCGAAGTTTCTATCGCCGAAATACAGAACGCCGATTTTCGGCGATTTGCATTTCGACCATGAATTCTTTCGGGCATGTCACTTTCGTCAATCTATATTTCGACAATATCACTTTCGACCAACTACTCATCGGCGACATACGTTTTCGTTCATATGCATGACACCGAAACTATCATCAGTCATCTGCATCAGCAACATATTCTCTGTTTGTATGTATAGATTCATGTCGAGATACTGAAGTTACCGGTCGCTAGAAAGAGCATTGCGCATATAAATAATTAAAGAAAGTTCGGCGATGTTTATTTCGGTGATCTGTATGTCGATGATCTCTATTTCGATGATCTTCATTTCGGCAATCTTTAATTTCGGCGATGTTTGTTTCGGCGCAATTTTCGCCAATCTCCCCTTTCGGCGATGTGCTTTTCGGCGATGAGGAATACAACCGTCTCTTATAGTATTCCTTTTGTATTTCAAATATTATTAATTTAAAACTATACACAGAGAGTTCCATTTCTAATTTTTTAATCTAAATAGTTACTTTTCTATATACGAACTAGTAATAGCGACAATAGAGCTATAAAATTCTCGTAGAATTGAAAAGAACAGCATGGCAACGTGCAGCAATTGCCACACCAAATATTGTACTACACCAGATGATTTATTTATATATTAAATTGATTCAGATGCGACAATGTTTTCAATCTTCATTACTGATAAAGAGAATAGTGTGTCTAAAAAATGAATAGATCAAATTATGACGCCTACTGTTAATGATTTTATACCTTAAGAAAGATTCCTTTTTTTTTTGAATTAAAACTTTTATAGTAAAAAAAGGACTGTAGAGTCTATTATTAGATGAATTTTCAGACAACAAATTCCTTGTTTCAATTTCTATCTTCAGTAAAATATTCCTAATTCATAATAAAAATATTCTATAAAACGAACTCTTCTCTACTATAAAAGCAAACAAAATACGTTGACAAGTTGAAAGTCTCATTTGTGAAAATTTCTCCGTATAGGTAAATATTTTCTTTACTCATCGTTATTGAGTCAATTTCTTCCTGTTCTGCTTCATTGCACATATTTTACGTCGATATAAAGAGCGGAAGAGAAAAATAATATATAAACATTTTTTTCTATAACATTTTAACACAACATTACAATATGATGTCATCTATATCTAATTTGGAAATCTTACCTGATGAAATTTTAATGATTATTGTGAAATATTGTGGCAATGTTTATACAATACTTCGATCATTTTCTGGATTAAATCAACGTTTAAATAATATTCTTATTGATAAACATTTACATCTATTCACTGATCTATTATGTATAAATATTCATCATTCAGATACTGATTCTTATTATAATTCAAAATCATTTCGTAAAATATGTTATCAATTCTTATCTTTAAAAACAATAGAATATGATAAACACTTTAATGAATGTCTTCAGTCATTAATTCCTTTTTATATAAAAGAAAAATTTCAACAATTGTCTCATGAATTTCAAACAAAAATAAAACAATTTCAATCTCTACGTATGAATCTTACTGATACTCAAAGATATAATCTTGATAACCAATTGGAAGAAACATTTCATAATTTACCAGTTCATTTATTTCCAAACAATTCATCTGAACCAAGAGTTTTCTCCGAAGCAATCAGTAATATAAAACAAATAGCATCTCTTATTTTAATTGAAGGTGCCAGTTTTAAATATGATGACAGTGAAGAACAAAAATTTAGTTTTAATTTTAGTAGAGTATTAAATCATTGGTTATTATATAGAACTCATATGACTAAATATGGTGATGATCATCGATTTATTGATCTAATTATTGAAATGTTCAAAGCATTAATTATTTCTAATCCAATATTTCTCAAGGAAATAACTTATGCAATTGATGGTCGTACAACTTATCCACATAATTATTTAATGTATTCAATTTATGAATTAAAATACATTAGAGATCGCCATTTTGAATGCGAATATTATAAGGTAGATATTCCGTGGTATAAAGCTGAAATAGATCTATTTCTCTTTATGATACATTGTGTGAATGATCTATTCATTGACGAAATTTGGTTTCATCATTGTCTATGGAAACTATTAGATATAATCAAGTTAATTGTGCCTTCGACTTATGAACAAATATTTATTCAAACAAGTCGATTAGAAATATTGAAAATTATACTTCATATGTATGATCAAATAACAATATACAATGGATATGATTTCATTTTAAGCTTTCTACGAGAATTATTCAGAAGAAATCAACTAGATAAGATTCAATTATTTTGTAAAGAAAGTCAAAAACATGGTTAAGAAGTTCAAGTGTATTACTTCTTTTATTAAAAAAGAATCAACCTAAACTTATCAAATATTCATTAAAACTCTCACCATTACTTATTCATCATGTAGATCAAGATGGAAATGATCCATTACTTTATATTTGTCTTAAAGTATGTGGTCATCGACATCATTTAATCAAATATTTTATTCAAATGGGATCGAATTTATATAGAACTAATTCAAAGGATGTTAATTTTTTTCGTGCAATACAAATGAAACACAATACAAAATTATTCGAAAAGTTAATTGAACACGAAATTATTCAAGTTGATTTGATTTCTGGAAAAGTTAAATTAACACATTCGAGGCGATCCAGTTTTCAGGGCTGTCGCGAAGGGCTAAAGATTGTGGGGAGGACAACAATTTTGTCAAAAGTGCCTTTAAATTATCGGAGTTTTGAAGAAAAAATTACAGATTTATTAACATTTTTTAGAAATTTTTGAAGAATCTTTTAAAAAGTGTCAAGCAAAAAAAAGAAAACTTCGCAAGTTTGGGGGGTGGGGATATTTCCTCCTCCCTGGTCGCGACAGCCCTGTTAGCTTTGTACAAAAATTGATCGAAATATTCATTCTTACAAAGAATAAACTCCTAGTAAATGCATTTGCAGACCTTTTCTTTCTGTTCTATCGATTTTTTTACTATCATTCTTTTTGTACAATTAAATAATGAATCGAATCTTGTGTTCAGCCGTATAATGACTCAAGTTACTTTTTCGTTCTGCAACGTGTAGCATACATTACGTAAGAGATAAGGATAAAAAGTTTCTAGATTTTTCTGTTGCATTCATGTCTATTCTGCGCGTTGCTACTTATCAATATAAAAATGATCAAGATTGTCAGTATTCTTGAATATTTTACATGTCGTCAGAAGAAGCCAATACGAAAGATAGCATTGACTAACTCAGCGAAGTGAGTTCTTTGGATGATGATTTTACTAGAATGCATTTCGAATCTGCAAGTTCTGACGAAGAAGTCACTGACGATGTAGATTCAAACGTCTGGAGTGAAATAGAATCAGAATTTGTGGAAGATCAGGGAATTGTGGAACAAGTAATGCCAACTTCCGAAGATGATACAATCAATCCTATCGATTTCTATCGACTTTTCATCAATGATGAGATTATAAACCTCATGGTTCGCGAAACTAATAGATATGCAGAGCAATATTTACTAACACATAAACTTAGCAAACGATCAAAAAATCTTCAGTGGGAACCAATTACCAACGAAGAAATGTTTAAATTTATGGAGATTGTCATTCAGATGGGTTTGATGCAAATGCCACAAGTAGACTGTTACTAGAGCAAAAGTCAATTGTATGGGTCAGAAATCATTCAAAATTCAATGTCAAGAGACAAACTCGAATTACTTCGCAAGTTTTTGCATTTTTCGAACAATGAAGAACAGAATGCAACTCAAGATAGACTGGCTATGTTGAACCCACTTTTGATTCTATTGAAAGCTAGGTTCAAGTCGGTTAATATGCCCAGTTCTGTCGTTACGGTTGACTACCCTTCAGACAATATATTCTAGGCAAAGCCCACTAATATGGGGTTTTAATGTACAAAGTAGTAGACACGAATAGATATACTTGGAATTTTATAATTTATACAGGAAAACAGAACTCAACGACTGGTCTTGGACATTTCCAAACAGACACAATACAATTATTAGAAGATCTTTTCGGATGTTATCGAACTGTAACAGCTGACAACTTTTTTACGAGCGTCACTCTCGCGAAATGATTATTGGAAAACGATGCCTACCTCATTGGAACATTGAGAAGTAATCGTGTTGGATCTGGAAAAGCAATTGTCCAGAACTAGCTCAAGAAAGGTGAGATTTATGGACTACAGAATGACGATAGTGTGAAGTTGATCAAATGGAAAGATAAAAGAGAAGTTTTGATGATATCCACCAAGCTGTCCCATACAACTGTCCCCGTAGATATAAAAAAACTACGTTATCTAACGAACGCATTATATAGTCAAAAGTTGTACTCTATTACAATAAAGGAAGACGAGATACAGATTTGTCGGATCAACTATCGGCGTACTATACATGTCTATGACAATCGATAAAATGGTATCAAAAGATGGCATTTGAATTAATATTTGGAACATCAATAGTGAACAGCTATTTGATATACGAAGAAGACTATGCAACCGACAACATAATCATCCTTCAGTTTCGTGAAAGTCTCGTGTGATCTTTACTTCTTGATGTATTATGCGAGAACCTGAAATCTGGCCCAAGACAATAATGAGCAAATCATTTGAAGCGAAAACTAGCTGACCACAAGCTAGAGGAAAAGAAAGGACCTGTACGCGATGTCCGAAGACGTTACGCCAGCTGTTACGAGAAAAACAGAAAACAACAATCTAGAGATGTGTGACATGCAACAACAAAGAAAATAAAAACTTTCTGCTCTGATTGTAATATATTTTTTTTGTCTTCATTGTTTTAACGAGAAGCATTAAGTTATGCAATAAATGTTGTCAAAAATAGCGAAGGCAGAGTAGAACACACGTTACGTACGATCTTTCGCCTAAGAATAAAGGAAAAGAAAGTGCTCTACTATTGAATTTTCTGTTAAAATATGGTGGGGTCCACCAGTGGGTCCCATCGCCTCGAATGTGTTAATCATCATTAACTAACGAACGATTTTTCTTATTTAACCCTAGTAGTTCCAAGCTTTTTTTGTACTTTCCTGGTATGATACAAATATGCTATTAACATATCTGATCTGATAAAAAGAATTATCAGAATGACTATCTTTCTCTATATTGAACAAGTAATACAAAACATATGTTTTATAGAATGCTTGTTACCAACAAATTCTGAACATTTGTAACACTTATTTGAGATTTTTTTATCCTTAGAAAAATAACAAAATGCGCATCGTTGTCACTTGGATTTTGTAGAATTTTCATTAGCTTATTGTAATTGTAATTCTTCATATATCTTGGGGTAGCCAAAAACAGCTAATGTTTTTGTGTAAATTTGGGAAGGTTTTTTGAGTGATAATCCATAAGAGGTGAGACTAAACGCATTCCTAGTTTTTCAAGGAATAAACGACGTTTACATATTTTATTCTGATTTCAGTTAGGATCTGCACCTCTTCTCACGGTATATTAATGGTACATTTCGTCCAAAGTATCAACAACTCCTTTTGTTTTATTGTACTCCAGAATATTATTCGATTTTTTGCTTTTCTTGTCGACGATGTTGTCATGATGTTTCGAAGATAACAATAAAACTGCTGTGTTTTGTTTGAGAACAAATGAGACTAATGTTAAGTAATTTTGAAAAGCAAAAAGGGATGAACTAACTTCGCGACTTTTGTTTGACTGAAGCTCACTAGGAATTTCTGATTTATTTTTACGTAATGCTCCTATAACAGAGTGCATATGATGTTACGGAAGAATAGAAGAATATAAATGATGTCATGGAAGAATAGATATAGAAGTGCATATGACGTTGTGAAAATAGAAGAGTGCAACATATAGAAGAACGCGCAAAGCGATCGATGATATTAACTGATATCGAGCACTTTTTTAGTGTGGGGCAAAAATGATCCACTTGGGACTACTAGGTTTAAAGATATATTGAACTTTTCAACATTATTATAAATAACGCATACTTATTTAACATCACGTATTCGTCAGCTGTATACCAACATTGCACATTTCCTAACTTTTACAAATTGTAATTTTTCTCACACTCTCATAAAAATGAAATAAAATAAAATAATCGAAGTTCTATCTTTCATTCTGAAAAAAAAACAAAACGCTACACAAATGTTTGAAACAGCACAATATCGTAAAAAGGTCTTGTATTCTATTGAATTCATTTCTCTTTCTTTCTTCCATCACAATTATCTCTTCTTTCTATGTTCATCCTATTGTTACAACCCTTGATACATATGATCGTATATATACACTTGCCCTTTCGCGTTTAGATGGTCTACTATAGGGCTAGTTGTGTATATGTTTACATCAAAGTAAAGAAAAAGATTCTATTCGAATAATACCATTAACAGTGTTTTTGATTCACACATTCATCTCTGCTCGTTGTTCATCAACAGTCAATTCTTGTCTTTGTTTAAGAAGAGAAAACCATGTTCTTTAGAAATCAAATTTGTTTTCAACTTTCGCAACTCTTTAATTTTACTAAAATATAAAAATATAGTGATTAAAGCAAAGAAGTCTGTAAATCGGGAACTTCCAGAAAAACTCGATTTTTAAAATGTTTGTGCTTTCACTTTTTCTCCCCGTCAATCCAAACTCCTTCTTCCTTTGTGCCATCAGCATATATCATCACCCCAGCACCATTCTTTTTGTTATCTTTCCATTCGCCAATATACTTATTGCCGCTCGGCCAATAGTAAATACCATGTCCTATTCGAACATCATTCTGCCATTGACCTTCGTATCTATCACCACTTATCCACGTAAGAATACCTTGTCCATGTCTTTTATCATCCTCCCACTCACCATCGTATTTATTTCCATCTGCTTCATATCTCACACCGTGACCATGTCTTTTACCATCTTTCCACTCACCATCGTATCTAAAAATAGCAACTCAATACTTTTTTTGATTCAGGACATCTCATCCTCACAAAATTACTCAGTAATTACATATTAAACAGAAATAATCTTCAAATTTGTAGCAAAATCAATTTTTCCAAAGAGATTATGAATCATTTTATAACATTTCATTAGTTGCATCAAATGCTGAAAGTTGTTTTAATAGTCGTTGATTCTGAAGACTACATGATACAATTTTTCTTTACGAGAAATGAAAAACTCAAGAAAATGAATTTGTACGAAACTGTTCCTTGATTCGTTCCTGCTGTAAATGAAGAATGATTTCTCTATGCTTCGTCTAAAAACGAAGATTTCTCCTAATTAATTCAGAAAGTTTTCGCTCAAACAGTGTTTTTCACAATCTTAAAATGTTCAAGATACATCACTCTCCGAAACACTTTTCAAGTCAGCATTAAGAATTCTTCTAGTCTTGCATTCAAATAGGCCTCACCTTCTAAGCAGCGTTTCATACGATCAACTTAGTTTGAGATCAAAGAAGCTTTTCAATCGATTAGAGCGAAGTTTTTTCAGAGATTAATAGTTTTACATATAGTTGATCTGTACAAGTTTACTCAAACTGAAAAAAATAAAACCGATATTTCATCTAGAATTTCTATTTCCCTTACAATGAAGGTGTTTGAGTTGACAATTAAAAAGATAGCTTATATTTGGATCAAATGAAAGTTTTTACCGTCAAACCAACAGGATTAAAGTATTACGGACTGGTAGTTTGCCTATAGGATAACACTTGAATTTTAAGATATGTGACATCGAAATATGAAAATAAGTCAGAGAAGGTTTTTGCCACTACTATAAACACAAAGCATAGTGTTATTCGGACCGAATATAGGCGGTTTGTAGCGTTCTTCTTCCACATGGTCTGAATAACATGGTGCTTTATTCTTATTATACAAGAATGAATTTTCCTTATAGCTCATCAAAATGACGTTGTCTATCAGTCACTAGAAAATTTAGCTTTACTATTGTAAGAATAAAACATCGTGTTCTTCGGACCATATGAAAAAGGAACGCTACAAACTCTATAATCGATCCGAATAACACTATACTTTGTATTTATAATAGTGGAGAAAATCTTCTCTGAATCATTTTCATATTTAAATTTCAGATCTCTTGACACTCAAATATCTCTGTTTGGGCAAGCTAATAGTCACTAGAATTTTAACTCTACTAGTTTCGCGATTGAGAGCTTTCATTTGATCCGAATATGTGCTATATGTTCAATTATCAACAAAAATGTTTCCATTATTAGTGAAGTTCAGCATCGAAGAATATATTGTTACTCTATACGACTTGCCTCACCCGATCCGAACTCTGATGAGCATTTTACGAAACAAAATTTTCGATAGAAAATCTCAAGTATCTCGAAGGCTAAACTCTTCTAATTTTAATCGAAAAGCTATTGTAATGAGATTTTCTTGATATAAAATTTATCACATATGTAGGTCATTTATTTGTGTGAGATCCAAAGATTTCTAGGCAAAGATACACAAAAAAGTTTGATTAAGATCTTCTAAAATTCTTATCATCTACATGTCAATGTTTGGACTTACCTATTACCGCTTGCCCAATAGAAAATACCGTGTCCTTCTCGAACATCATTCTGCCATTGACCTTCGTACCTATTACCACTTTTCAACGTAAGAGTACCTTGTCCATGTTTTTTATCGTTCTCCCATTCACCGTCATACTTATTTCCATCTGCATCATATTTCACACCGTGACCATGCTTTTTGTTATCTTTCCATTCACCATCGTATCTAAAAACAGCGAGTCAATACTTTTTTTGATCCAGGACTTCTCATCTTCACAAAATTACTCAGTGATTACACACTAAACAGAAATAATCTTCAAATTTGTAGCAAAATAAACTTTTTCAAAGGAATTTCATGTTTATTTAAAACATTTCATTATTTGCATCAAATATTAAAAGCTTTTTACAGCTTTTGACTGTGAGTATTCCATGGCACAATTGTTTGGGAGAAAGTAAAAGCTCAAGAGAATGACTTTGTACAAAACTGTTTCTTAAGAGACGTTCCATGAGCCCATTCGGGCCCATGTCTGATACCAAAGCCTTCGTCAAATTTTCATTTTTTTATTTAATATTCTCATTTTGCTCAGCATCATATAAAATCTCTAAATCCAAATTTTTAGCGCATTTGGATGAACTAGTGAAAAGTTAGCCTTGATCGACTTGTAAGCACTGACGAAAGTTTTTGAAAAATATTGTCAAAAATCATCTCTTTAAAAATAACTTTTTTGAGACGAGGATAGATTAGCAAATTTGTTTGTATTATATACCAAAAGATAGAATATTAAAAGCTGAAGAAAATTGGCTATTTACATACAATGTTTTCAGGGTACTAATCCAGAGTTCTTTACCAAATACGGTCGATGAGTCACCATTGATACTTAGTAAAATGAGAATATCAAAACGGTTTTGAGGAGCTACAGGGAAAATTCACTCTACTATTGTAAGAATAAAGCATTGTGTTGTTCGGTTCATATAGCACTATATTTTGCCTTCCTCGGTAGAAAAATCAGATTTTAGACCATACCAGATCTTATAAGATCTTTCTTATGCTAGATTTATTCCATGAACATATTATACAATCCAATAGTATCGTATGTATTTCTTTTTTTCAGGATTTCATAAGATTCAAATGATAAATTACCAGCAAAAAATCTTATAAGATTCTTATAATAAGAAACGTACAAGAACTAACTAATGGCTCGTATCAAATTTCATAAGATTTTATAAGATTCGTAAACAAAGAAACATAAAGCAGGAGATAATGGAGATTTTGTATGATCCTATATGTGCGGTTTTTCTTCTTTCGAAATTCCTGATCAAATTGTTTTAATCATCAAAGGAATATTTTTACTAAAATAATTGAGATTGACAGAATATTTCTATCTCATTCTTATTTAAGCAATTTTTAACCATTTAGAAAATAAAAAGTGTATGTATAAAATAATGTTTTTAATATAGCTTGTAGAGCTTGTCATGTTGCATCTGATGATGTACTTTGTTTTTAAAATACACCTAGTGAATAATTAAAAAGGGTATATACAAATACTAAGTATGCATGAGACACCTACTAGGTTAGAAAGTTGAGTACTTTTTATGTTTTCAATAATATTCATTTAGTTTGTTTTTTTTTCTAACTTTCTAAAGAAATAAGCTTATTTATGCTTTTGTAGAGCATTTCCCAGTGCATCCTTTTGCAAAACAGCTAGTTCTAAAGATAAAAAAAAGTTATATTCAAAATACTGAGAGGGCCATTTATTCTGTCGCACGCGCTGTATTGTTAGTGAGGTTCGGCATCGAAGAATATATCGTGGCTCGAACCGATTTACCTCAAACGGTTTAGACTCTAGGAAGCACTCTACGAAATAAAATTGTCGATAGAAGATCTTAAGTATCTTCAAGACTGTTTTCGTGTATTATTAATCAGAGAGCAATTATAATCAAAATTTATTGATACGAGATTTATGACATGCGTGGATCCTTTATCTTTGTCAGATTGAAAGATTTTTAGGCAACGGCACACAAAAAAATTTGATCAAGACTTTCTAAAATTATTGTCATTTACATGTCAATGTTTGGACTTACTTCTCACCACTTGGCCAACTGTATACACCACGTCCTGATCGAATATCATTCTGCCATTGACCTTCGTATGTACCACCACTTTTCAACGTAAAGATACCTTGTCCATGTTTTTTATCATTCTCCCACTCACCGTCATACTTATTTCCATCTGCATCATATTTCACACCGTGACCATGCTTTTTGCCATCTTTCCACTCACCATCATATCTAAAAACAACGAGTCAACACTTTTTTGTTCGAGGACTTCTCATCTCCTCAAAATTATTCTGCAATTACATATTAATCCTTTGGAGACGGAATTATTTTTCAATTGAACATTGATTTTTGCGTCAAGTTCTCGTATTTGGCTCGAAATGATTACACAAAAGGCTTATGGGGTGCATCAAAATAAGAGGGACAGTGATCATAGTGTCAGTGTATAGAACAGAAAGGAAAGACATGATCTGATAAATATGTATATAACAGGAAGAAAAAGAAAAAAAAGCTGTAAGCGGAATCCTTGCGGGATTAAAATGTGAAACATCATCTAACTAGCATTAACCCTTTGACAGACGGTGGTCCATATATGAACCACTTTTTTTATTTGTTATTATAGAAGTATAATACAACAGACACAATGACTCCGCTAGAAAAGAATACATCACTGCATGTATAATATAAAATTAATTTTTATATATGCAACTTTTGGTTTCAATGTTTATGCTCTCTTTCTACAGTTAATCATGAAGATGTGCGCCGCTCATTTTTACTTTTAAAAACAGACAGGAGAGGTTTGACAAACTTGAAAGTTTGCCTTACGTTGTATTTAAGTTTGTTTATTTTGTCAACATCGAAGTGTGTTCTTGTTCCTCTTCTAAAGTCGTATCGCTTTTACTAAATAGAAATTTGTCACATCCGACTTTCATTTTTGCTCATAGAATAAAATCGAACGTATTGCAGAAAAGAATTGATTGATTTTTCTAACTTTACTGAAATTTCATATAAAAATGCTTATCTTGATCGCAATAGATTGCCTCATCACACGTGAATTAATCCGATATTGTTGATCCAACCTTTGTGCGTTATAATGTGGATCAAGATCAAGCTAATACCCATGTGAAAAATTTTTGGGATTAAACGCGTTTGTAAACGCATCCGAACCGCGTTTAAAACGTATACAATAAACGCCGTAAACGCGTCAGAACTGAAACGTTTGACGCATCCTGACGCGTTTATAGAATGCGTCTCAGATGCGTTCAAACGCGTTTCTTTTCTTGAACGCGTCCTAACGCGTTTAATTTTTTTTGGAAAAAAATCTGATTCCATCCTCGCAGATTTGATCTAGGTTGTCGTCATCTTCACATCATGATCATCTCTTGCACGAGGTATCGTCTATAAGATTTATTTAATTTTTATGCATACATTTAGATCGTGCGACCAGTGAGACTAGAACATAAGACGTCAGATTAGAACTGTACTTACTTGAACCAATGAACTATGTTAACATATTTATACATAAGTTAGATTTCTCTTTTAATAAGATAGCCTTTTAGAACTTATTTCAAATGAAATCAGATGTATAAAATATCATAAATCTCCTTCAATATTTGTTAATAATTTATATCTCTGATTTTCGAACGATAAAATATAGACTTTTTGATTGAAGATAATAAGACAAATGAAAATAGATTATAGTTCTTTAAGAAGGATAAATTAGTCTCGTTGAAAAGAAAAATAGTTTAATAAAATAGTAGAAAATATTTTTATTTCTAAAACTAATAATTATATAATTCTGCTTCTTATTTTCATTTTTCTTGATGAATTTTTAAACATTCTTATTTGTTATTTTCTCAAACAATAATTTGAATCGACTGCTCGAGGTTGTCTCGTACTCCTGAATAATCATTATTTTTTGTTTTATTTTATGTCTGAAAATTTTATTTTTCAACTAGAATATCTTTGATAGAAAAGCCTTCTATTGAACAGAACTAAAAGCTTATACTGTAATAGAAGATGATTTCTAATCTAAGAAATGTAATGGTTTCGTTTGAAAAGATTATTATTTATTTAGAAACTTTCTTACATTCCACAAAATGATTGAATATCATTGTAAAAATACTTGGAAAATATCAACTATAATTTTTGTAAACTATGTAGTAATTAGGTGCATAATTATATAGAAATCTTCCAGGTTTTATGTCGAATTAATAAGTTTTGTCAAATTTGTTCAAGCGCTACCAAAAGGTATTCATAAGTTCATAGTTAACCTCTTCTAAAAAAAGTGTGTGAACGCGTTTTTGACCGTTTCGGTGACGGAAATGCATCTAAACACGTTTGTTCTTTTTTAGAAATGAGACAAAATGAAACTATAAATGCGTTTGATCGCGACTAATAATTAAAACCCAGAAAACGCATTTTGGACTCTTCTGTATGAAGAAGTGTGCGTAATATGAACACGTTTGAATGCATTTAGACGCAGGTATAATGCGTTTGAACGCGTTTATTACTGGGAATATACGAAAACGCGTTTAACTATAGAAACGAATGGAACGTATTTCTATTCAAAATGCGTCTAAACGCGTTTCTCAGTTCAAACGCATCAGAACGCGTTTTTTAGACGCGTCTAAACATGTTTTCTAAATCCAGACGCTTCGAAACGCGTTTGGTGTGTTGCATAAATCAAACGCGTTCATGTTACAAACGCATCTCCGTATATCTCTTATTAGAAACGGGTTCAAACGCGGCCATTGGATGCGTTTAGACACGGCACATTATATTGTGAAACATCTGACGCGTTCAAACGCAGACTAAACGCGTCTAAAGGCGTTTAGTCTGCGTTTCAGAGTTACATGGGTAAAGCTATTAATATCGACATAAATCGATCGTCCAAAAGCTGCCTGTCAAAGGTTTAATTAACAACAATACGACAGACTCTAGTGGCTATACTATTTCTGTAACAGTCTGTAATGGTCCCTTTGTAATGTCCGTCACGATCTGTGACAGAGAGGAAACGTTACTAAAGGTGTCTGTCATGTCTATGAGGACCAGGATGTGGGATTCAAATTCTTACCTCTATACACTTTTACACTCTTTTTAGATTATGTTTCATAAAAGATATGCATGAAACGGCAGCTGGACCGACCTACTAGCTTACAGGGGACAACAGCTTAATACGGAATAAATATTTTCCTTGTCGGAAAATAGGTAGTACAAGGATTGTACCACCGTCTCCAAGGGGTTAATACCAATCCAAAATTTAAAGTCAGAAGGTGCTATTCTTATATTAATGATAGTTTTTTAAATTCTTTTACTCTTTTTTCAATATCATCATTGAATATGAATCATCAAGTGATGCATTAATGTACTAATTTTTTCGATATTTTGGATATAAATCGTTTACGATATAGTATATATTTTCTAGTTCAGCACTACAAAACTTTCAGAAGATATCAAAAATAAAATGATTTCGATGCGATCGATAGCTTTCTACAAGGTTGTGAAAGATTCTAGTGTCAAAAACCAATGATTTATAGGAAACTTGATATAAAAAATTTTCCTGTCTATTTCATTGTTATGTCTAAAATGTACATATGTCGAAATTCGGATATCTCGACCCAGACAAGTCAAAAGCATGTCATATTTTTAATTTTTTTAATGTGGTAGTAAGATCTTTAATACGATCCGAATATGTCCTACCTCCTTAAATTACATGACACACACCTCTATTGCTAGTGAAGTTCGACATCGAACAATATGGTGTGACTCGATCGAACCTCATCTGACCCGGTTTGAATTCTGGTGTGCATATAGACATATAGCAAAATAGAATTCTCAATAAAAGATATTAGGTATCTCGAAGCGTATGCCCGTGTAATTTTAATGAAAGAGCAATACTAATCGAACTTTCTTCATACATGGTTTATAACTTGTATAAAATTTTTATCTATGTTAAATTGGAAGATTTGCAAGCAAATATGTACAATAAGTTTGATCTTACCTACTACCGCTTGACCAATAGTAAATACCGTGTCCTGATCGAACACCTTCCTGCCATTGACCTTCGTATTTATCACCACTTTTCCATGTGAAAACACCATATCCATTATACATACTTTTATCCCAACTTCCTCTATACTCACCAATATCTTTCTTATATATAACCCCTTCTCCGCATCTTCTGTTGTCTTTCCATTCACCAACATACTTGCTACCATCTGGCCAATAGTAAATACCATGTCCTGTTCGAGCATCATTCTGCCATTGGCCTTCGTATCTATCACCACTTTTCCACGTAAGGATACCTTGTCCATGTCTTTTATTATTCTCCCAGTAGCCATCATACTTATTTCCATCTCCATAATATTTCACACCATGACCATGTATAGTCCCTTCCTTCCACTGACCATCATATCTAGAAACAGAGCAAGTCAACACTTTTTTGATCAAGAACTTCTCGTTCCCACAAAAATACTCAGGAAATATATACTAAACAGAAATAATCTTCAGATTTATGGCAAAACTAATTTTTTTTATGTCAGTGTTTTTACATGAAATAAAAGAACGTAAGAAAATGATTTTGTACTTCGAGCTGTAAATGATGAATGGCCTTCCTATGTTTCATATAGAAACGAAGATTTCTTATAATTAATTATGTGAACAACGAAGAATTCTTTTCATCTTGTATCCGAATAAGCATTGCGCACCAAACAGAGTTCGATAAAAACAATTTTTTCGGATCCTGCTAGAGGTTATAAACTTTTAGGGACTCGATCTAACTTGAAATCAACGATGCTTTTCAATCGATTAGAGTGAGGCTTTGTAAAAAATTAACGGCTCATTTTTAGTTGATCCATATAAGCTTACTTAAACTGAAACGAATGAAGTCATTATTTCATCTAGAATTTCTATTTCCTATAATGAAGTTCGACATTGATGAATATATTGTGACTCGATTGAACTTTGCCTGACTCGCGTCGAAGGCTATACTATTATAGTTTTACTCAAAGAGCAATTATGATAAAAATTTCTTGATTCAAGATTTATGACATGCGTGGATCTTTTATCTGTGTCAGATCGAAAGATTTTTAGGCAAAGAGACACAAAAATAACTTGATCAAGTCTTTCTAAAATTCTTGTCATCTACATATCAATGTTCGGACTCACTTATCACCGCTTGGCCAAATGTATACACCATGTCCTGTTCGAATATCATTCTGCCATTGTCCTTCGTATTTAGCACCGCTTGTCCATGTCAAAATACCTTGTCCGTCTCTAATGTTATCCTTCCAGTTTCCTTCATATATGATTCCACTAGCATAACGCACTACACCGTGTCCATTGCGTTTTTCGTCCTTCCATTGTCCGTCATATACACTACCAATAGTGGATGTGAATTTTCCATGACCATTTCGAGAATCATTTCGAAATTCTCCTTCATACCGATCACCATTAGCCCATGTAAGGGTACCATTTCCTTCCTTCTTGTTATTCAAATAATCGCCTTCGTATTTATTGCCGTTATTGTAAAAATAGGTCCCACGACCGTGTTTCGCTCCTTCCTTATATGTTCCTTCATAGCGTGAACCATCTGACCACCAATAGACACCTCGACCGTCTCTGATACCTTGGTCGTTTACTTCTCCTGTGTACTTATCACCACTTGGATAAGTGATTGTTTTTATGTTGTTGTGCTGGTCCAAATTTTTTGTTGAAGTAGAATAATGTAAGGCGGATCTTTCAATTGGTCTGATCTTTGTATCACCAGGAATATCTTCAGCAAAAGAAAAATAAAGCATAATACGATTTTGACAAGAAAAGTGACTGATGAGTACATGTCTGGCTTTATTAACTATCAATGTGTATTTAATGTTAGAGATCATTTCTTTTTCTAGCATTAGATTCTATAGATAGATCTTTTAAAAGCCTTTTTAATTTTGAAGATTTCTTATGAGCAAAGTCCGGTAACTGATAAATCGTTTTGCAATCGAAGCCTCGTTGATCATAGGTAATCAAATATGCTGAAACTAAATATCGTAGTCCAGCCTATTTATAGGCGAAGATCAAATGGAATTATCTACGGAAATTTCGTTTGTTGCCCCAATGTTTAATCATCAATGAAATCGATATAATGCTTGAAACTATACATGTCTGAAGAGTTGTAGCTTTTTTCGCATTTTTATCTTAGAATATTTCTTCAATCTTTCGTTTTTGCATATTATAGATGAAAGCTTAATGTTTAAGATTGTATTATGTCAACAGATGATATTTGCTTTTCAAGCTTCATCGGTAGTCAGAAAAATAATCTGTCTTATTTATTGGCGCTCTATTGTTTATTTGTCTTGCTATTCTCTCGTTATTGATTCTGTTTGTTCTTAAGTTATTATTAATTTTATTCTTCCAATCATTGATATTATAGTCAAAAAAATATTTTGTACACCTCTATTATGTCTAAAACGGATCATAATGCTCTCTTACACGTCCCTATAAACTCAGAAACACTGATACTCATTATTTTCAAAAGGTAGAACTTGATCAGTGCATGCTGTTTATGTTAGTCATATGATGATTTTGATAAATCAATGCATCAGCAGTCATCATCTTGAATATATACCAAATAATGGTTTTTTTCTGCACAATAATCCGAAACGATTCTATCTAGAACATTCAAAAATATATTTCAGTTGTTCAAAGTTCTAAAAAGGTTTTGAAATATTTTGCAATATCCTAAAGATTTCTAGAATAGTCTAAGCCTTGTTAGTGCCGTTTGGCGCCTTTCTTTGTTACTAAGAAACCATAGATAAAGAGTTTAGTGCTTGTTGTTCGCGTTTGCTAGGGAAATTTCTACTCAATGATCTTTGGCTCCAATTGTTATGGTCTGTAATGAAGAAGGGAGGAGAAAAACTTTGCTTACATTTTCAAGAGTTTTTATTTTGTACGTTTTTGTACAGAAAACGTTAAATCAATTAAAGACAGTTTAAAAAAAATATCGAATCTGCTGGCGCCCGACATATACAAAAAAAGAAAGATTAACAAAATATTCTGTGATAAAGCTGCGAAAAAAGCTAAAAGTTTCAAGTATTACGCCGACCTCAATAACGATTAAATAATTGGAAAAAAAAATTTCTATAGATAACTCCATCTGATCTTCAGTCTGAAAACTTAAGAAAATTTTCTGATATAAAGAGTTTTTCTATAGAAAATCGGTTTGTGAAATTCTAAGTCGCTGGAATTCTATAAGTGCGTAAGACTGGTATTATATATTTGATTACCTATAGTCAGCTAAGCTTCGATTGGAAAATGATGTATCAGTTAATAGACTTTTCTCATTAGTACCACCGATACATCGATACTGATTTTACTGAATACACTGGCAACGATTCTACTTATCACACTGATTCACTGCAACACTCTAAATACTGATTGAATGACATACTGACTGCGCCAACTGGACTTACAGATGCGAATTGCTATCTCATTTGTCGGTGGAGTCGGCATCTGTATTTTGGTGCCTACTACAATACTGTTCTATCCCTAAGTACAGAAGAGTAGGAAAAAAATAAAAAAATACTTGAGAAATATCTCTTAACAAAAAATTGAACTATTGGGAAACACGATCTAACAGGAATATTGAAGTACGTAGGGACAAAAGTTTGCATCCTTCTCCACCCATTATGACTTACACCTTAGCAATGGTGCAATGCAGGTGTGACAGACAGATTCAATAACTTTCGTGCCGCATAATCAATTAACCATACTTAATTAGCTAATCATAATTATTTATAACTGATGGATAACTTTTATTAATGTTTTTTAGGTATTTTGGGCTGAAAATCTGTTGTTTTTTTATGCTAATACGCTATGCATAGTATAATAGATAGCGATTTCTTCAAAAAAACAGTAGAAAAACGGCGATATTCAACCGTGCTCAGACATGGTTTTATGTCAAATGTTGTCCTCTATTCAGAAGAAGAGGACTACCTATTAGTTATAGTCAATTTTTATCTTTCTACGATCTGCACTAGTAACTATATAATGTTTCATATTTTAATCTCATAGGGATTGTGCTAATTGATTTTTACAAGATAGTCACTTTACCTTTTCTTTTTCTTACTTTCACTCTTTAAAGAACTTCTTTTTTATTAGATAAGTCATTCAAAAAAAAATTTTTCTACAACTTGTGACACATGTACCTCAGTGAACAGAGAAGCTATCGAAATGATGACAGATGGGTCAGATTAAATTAGACTGTTGGTATTTTGAATATTCCTTCCTTATTTTTCACACAATCGAAACTTTCTTCTTTATCAAAAGATAGCGTTTGAAATTCTCTACTAAACGACAATTAACTACATCCTAAAACTATTTCAAATATATTTGAAAAAAAGTTGTAAATTATAACGGGTTGGACATAATAACTGGCTGTACTTGCCATCCCATTCTTTTTCATCAGTTACTTCGTCCTATGTAAAAACAAAACATACCAAAAGATGTGGCGCAAAAAGCTCTACAATTTATATACGATCACTTATTTTATAACTGCAGTGTTTTGTTTTCAGGATGGACAAAATTTTTAGTGATAAAATTTCGACCGCACAAGAATTATATAGTTTTTTAATACAAAACGAATTTGTTCTTCATAAATTGTAGAGCTCTTCATACTGCATTAACTGCTGTCTTTCTTTAAAAAAAAATAAATCATATTAAGTAGCAAGAAGATAAAATAAGAAAAACGAATTCATCTTGTACCAGAAAAAAATTATTTTTGTAATATTGCAGTTTTTACTCTTTTTAAGAACAAAACTGCATCTTTTAGTATGTTTTGTTCTTAAATAGGGCAAAGTAATAAAAACATTACATGCAAGCACACCCATTCATTATGTACAACCCGTTACATTTTACAGTGTTTTGTGCGTCTTTAGTTTTTAATTTTTTTAAATATATCTAAAGTAGTTTTAGGATCTAGTTATATATGGTCTTGATAAAAAAAAGAAAGTTTTAATTGTGCGAGAAAAAGGGAGAAATTTCCAAAATACCAAGAGTCTAATTTATTCTGGTCCACCCGTTATTTTCTGCGATAGTAAGGCCGTAAAAAGGAAGAACAAATAAAGTTTTTCAAAATGTCGTTAAGAACAGGAATTATTGTAGGTGCACTCTAGAAACTTAATTGAAAAGAACTATTGCACTTGACTCATATATAATAAAGCAAGATAAGTATTTGATACAAATACCGATTCCGTGCATCTTATCAGTTACAGATGATGATTGCACTGCTGTTGAGTTTGATTCTAAAAATTCAAAGAAACGAATTATTTTAAATCGTTGACGAACAAATTATGAATAAAAGAACAAGTAATACCCGTTTTTGTTACCACGGAAGATTCGTCTACAGTGCTTGTCGGCGTGTCTTCAGGTTTCGATTTTAAAGAATTCGAAGCTATAAATTTCATTAGTTCAGCTATAATCTAGAAAATATTCATCAAAAGCGCTTACTTTCATCTGTACAGAGAAAGACATTTCGTTGACTTAGTGAACTATTTTGATAAGGAGTTTGCTTTCCACATGATTCTTCGTCGACAGCATGTGTCACATCTCTCAGCAAAAATTGAATATCTTCGTTCGGGGTCGGCAAATGTTGTAATAAATGTTTTGTAAACAACCCATTTCTACCTGTGCCATCCGAAGCGGTCGTGCCTGGTGCACAGGCAAACGCAACAAGTGAACCAACATTAGCATGCATCACTTTGAGACCGGTTCCACCCATGACAGGCGCATTTCGACTAAGAGCTGGGTGTCGTAGAAGATAATTTCGACAACAATCGAGCAGGAAAATAGTGACAAAAGGTTTTTTAGACGTTATTTGATCTAGTGTGTCTTGTGCGTTTATAGCATGCCGTTTAATATTTGATCCAGATAAGTTTTTATTATCACAAGGTAGCAAATAGTTCTGATCCTGAAGTATTACAAAAACTTAATTAGATATGAAACAAAGTAAAGGAAAATCCTCTCGAATAGCTGGAACTTGGAAAAACGAATTTTATTTTTTAGTCATATATTCTTCATCTTCGTACTAAATTGAGCTTTATAGCGTAGTTTTTAGCGATAATAAACTCGAAATTTCAGTAAAATTAGCTTTTTTTTAAATCAGTTTTACTGATTCTGATGTTTCAAAATGTACTCATTCAATGCAGTGTGGAAAACTACATTGAATGAGTATATTTTCAAGCTTTTTACTTAGAGATACTAATAAAAGAGGTCATTTTTTTTCGTATGACATGTATAAAAAATGCAGGTTTTTTGGTTCATTCTTCAAACAATTCTGGTTAATTTTTTTTTATATATACAGTTTTGTACAGCTCGACAAACTCTATCCAACCAAGAAAAAGCATTTTGCTCGATTTTCGAATTAATGCGACCTTACTTTTTGACGCAAAAAGAGTATAAAATTTTTGAAAGTTTCTTAACACTTTACCCCTCAAGAGAGTTCTCGAAGAGCTATGAGTAAGCCGATCATTAATTTTAGGACTGTTAATCATCAATATGCTTATGCTATATCAGTCAAAACAAAGTTGTTTAGACTGAATACAATGCAATGTCCATTTGGGTTGAGCGACTTAAAATTGATCATTCTCATCGTTTTATACTTATAAAGAAATATTGTTGATACTCAAGAAATTTATCGCTATTTCAATTTTGTTGTAAGTTTTTGAAGTTGTGAAGTCGTATACCCAGATAATTGAAAGAAATATGCAGGATTGGTGGTAAATTTAGTGAGAAAGGTGTCATTCATGCCACTAGACCACTTGTTATATTTGGATTGAAGTCGTTTTTGAATTTATAATAATGATGAACGAGCAGTTTCAAGACTTTTGGCTCATCCTGTAGATATGATTTCAATTGAACATGCATTGAAGTTCTAGTTGAAAAAGTTTTAAGAAAGTCTTTCATGTATTTCTCAATTTTCATCATCGACAACGACAGTCAGAGATACTGAAGAAAACATATCCTATAGAGAATTAAAGATTCTGTTTTCGCCTCTTTTTTATAAAAGCATTAGATCACATTAGAAATGCTTCAGTAATTATTGTTCTAAAATAATTACACTTTTTCGTGCCTTTCTATTTAAGATTCGAGTTCTCACATATACAAGTTAAGTCGAGCTAATTCGAAATTCGACCCTCAACCCACACTAACTACTTGGGCTCAAAGTGGCTTCACATTTTTAGATTCGTTTGATTTCTCCAAAAAAATCCGAAGAAGTTACTCTATAAGTGTGGGTTATTTTTAACAATTGTAAATGTTCCTAGGTCGAGGAATCAGATGATAAGACCCATGTGTGACTGACCCATGAGATATTACAAGTTCATACTACATTTGTACAATAAAATAGCTACAGATTTGCTAACAAATGCACATGAATATTATCCTCACCTCACAGTGTTTTCAATATAATTCTCTTTAGATCCTCGAAAATAAAAATAATACAGGTACTTAGGAAATATAAAATGAATTAATACGCCACTTTCTGAGTTTTCAATAAGAAAGTAACAAAACAACGCTTTCCGGTTTCCAAATAATCTGTATAGAAATATAAAATCTACTATTTCTATATATTGTGAGGAAGTGGTATGACACTTCTTCAGATGTAGCTCGCTTACATCTCTTGTCTATAGAGATGTTTTCCTTTCTTCTTTTCTGTGATATATGTTTAGTTTTCTCCCTTAGTCACTATACGTCATCTCTATTATATTCAACAGGGTCTCTCCACGATCATCGGATGGACAATTCCTAGAGATGTGTGATCTTCTTGCCTATATGTACCATGCGACTTCTCATGAATAAACAGTAGTGATATAACGTTACATGTATCGAATCGTATATTACATGTTTTTCTAATATTGATCTCTCAGTTTTTTATGTACAATTTGCTAAGTGTCGAAAAAATGCTTTTTTTTAAGATAAAAAGGAAGAGCATAAAAGTGAGCTTTTTTACAGTTTTTGCTAGGAAATCGTATAAGAGACTCGAGTAAAATGCATATTATTCATCTCAGCTTTCCGCAGTTTCTAGATCTTTGATTAGGGACTTCAATTTATATTTGGTTATTCAAAATTCAGCGTAAATAATTCAGTGAATATGTTTGTCCTTAAAAAGATCACTAGAAAACCTTATAAAACGACAGATTAGGAAATTTTGGAATATATGGTTCAATATATCTTCATTTCCTGTTTCTAACGGTGAAAACTGCAGTTCTCTATCTTGTTTCTATTAAAAGTTGTAAACTATAGAATATTAACATGTCACTCTCACTATTTTTTGTATGCCCTAAGCAGAAATACTGTACATTTACTTCTTCATTATTAGAAATATTATTTATATTATTCTTTATGTTCAATTATGAGAAAATGCAAATAATATGAATGATTTGATAAGTGTATAATGAAGAATTTCACTCAAGAAAACAAAGATGGCAACCATTTATTATGCTGCACCTACCAGCAATAGGGAGTTGAAAAATCTCGATTTAAAACTTAGACTCACCATTTTCTACGACAATATAGGTGAGTTCCACAAAATAATAACTCAATTTTAAAATTGTGAGAAATTTCGCTATTTTAAGGCATTTCGAGTCATGTTTGTCCGTCTTCATCTGATCGCAACTATTCGAAAGGTTCCAAACATGCTTTATGTCCTTATCTTTAGGTCTTCTATATCAAATCAAACTCGCTCAAACTTGTTTTAAAATGACCGTACTTTTGATATGAGGATTCTGTATACATCAAGAAATCCCAAGCATTTATTTTCGTTGATGACTTCTATCAAGTATTTTAAAATCTCTCTTAGAAACACGTACCTCCCATTGTACTCCATGACCGGAAAAGTAAAACAGTATGAAATCAGTGTGTTTAATTGTATAAACAAACTTTTGTATCATATCATCCATTTCATCACAACTTAAATTTAAACCTTTAGTGACGTTGAACCCAATATTTTTCATTGTGATATTTATATCTTCAGCATCATTTACTGCATTTTTTAAATTTGAACCATCTTCATATTGACTATTACCAATGATCAATGCCATTTTACGTTGTTCGACTACAAGATGTGTGGCTTTAGCGAGAGGAACTGGTGCGCCACGAGTAGGAATAGGATCAGTAGAGAGAGGCGACGCAGTAGTAGCTGATGAACCACAACCCATATTACGGTATATGAAAAATGAATCTAAAAGAGTCATTATATTGATCGCTCAAATGGAAGTTAAAAAAATACGAAAATCTTGGATTTTATCCGAGAGTTACGTGCATTATAAAAAGTGTGTGAGATAGATGAGTCATTCTAGAATGTCTCGGCACGAAAGTTATGGCGAGAAAACTTTTCTATAAACACGATTTCTATTGACTGTTGCTCATCCAAAAGAATTTGGAGTCGAATACAGGTCAGATTTGAATTCTTGGCCTTCGTTTACCTTAGGAAAAACCATTTTTCTCATAACTTGATTTTTATTGGTTATTGCTCAACCAATGAGGATTCGAGATAAATAGAGTACAGACTCGAGTTCTTCACAACATAAAACTTCAAAGTAAGATATCTGTAATTCGAAAATAGAACTCTGATTGTGGGTCAATGAAATCGTTGACAATATGGAAATCATTTCCTGCATAATTATGTTTACGCTATAGGTGACTCATCCTTCTTATTTATTTATATATAATGTAACATTTTGTAGCCCAAAGCATTCTCTATCAAATAGTATATAATAAACGGAATTTTATTCGACTTTGATGGAAAAGTTTCTTGCGAGAATGCAGTATATCAATTTTCCCATAGAAAAAGCATAGGAAAACCATAGGAATAAATCAGGATTTTTGCAATAACTCAGGAAGTGCTCGTGCAGAATTGTAACTGGTCCGACCGTACTGGACAGCTACCGCACCGAACTGGTTGGAATGATTAGACCGAGCGGTCCTCACCGGTCTATGAACATGTCTTAGTCCAAAAATTTACTCCTACTCTTCCTCTGGATTCAGACAAAAACTGAATTTTACAACTCTTTTAACACATCATTTTTCTCTTCAAACATTTATCAAGAGTAAATTTAGCTGCAATTGTCAATATAGTCGTGTTCTTTCAAGATTTGTGAGTTTTATTTTCTTCAATTTATTTTAATATTTTAAATTTTTTAAAATAAAGTTTTATTTTATTTCTCGAACAGCATATTTATAACAGTGTCACTTGATAGAAACTTCTCAACTAATCGCATTAATACTTTCCTACAGAGTAGATTTAAAGACAGCTTCCGATTCTAAAAAATATTAGCTTTTTCTGTAAAACGTACGTGAAAAAGTTGAAGATTTAAACTTAAAGAACCACATGTTGGGTAGAACTATCCTTCTTTTCGGGAGAGAAATAGCTTATATTTATCTTTTAATAACTCTACGGACACTAAACCACAATAGCACGACATATTTATTGTGCAAGACTAATAAAAACATTAGAAAAGGTACACAAATCGATATTTTTTGCCAGTCTAAAACATTTTTTCAACCGGTCAGATCAGATCGGTTTTAAAATTCTAGATTGTTTACAACTCTGAAATCATGCTCATCATGATCTGACATTCCTTAGAAAAGTTATCATGTAAATGAACGGTCGGACACACTGACCGATTATAGAGTGTACTCACTTTTTGAGTACACAAAAATGGTGAGAATAAATGAGTAAATTGAGAGAACAATAAGAACTGGTATTTTTTTTTACTTGATTAGGAACATGCCGTAGGGTGATGAACTGCACGCTGCATACACAAAACTGAAACTTTCACGGTTTTTTTTCAAACTGAAAGAAAAAGTTTGATTTGTTTACAGAAACATTAAAACTTGTCATGATATGCAGAGTAAAGTGTAAAGGAGCTTTTACACATACCCACAACAATGTTTCATTTTTAATACTTACACGACAGAAGATTCTACTTTTTTCACTGCCACATTGTAACTTACTCTTCTCATCCTATTCATATCTCTTGAAAAGCCATTGTATGTAAGCCACATCACACGTTACTTAATCTATGTCATCAATTTGATTGACATTTTTACAGTAGGTGTGGCTAACAAAGTTAGGAGTAGACTAAAAATTTCAGCTCAAACGAATGAGCTCCTCTACAGACATCGATGACAAAAATGTAGATGGTAGGATACATTTGGAGTAGAGATCTAAACAGGCTTACTTTTTCCAAGTCTGGCCTGTTTGCTGTAACCTATGTATTTTTTTTACATGCAAATGTAACAATGATATTCCAATAAAAATAAACAACTTTACATGAAATAAACAAGGAAATCCTGATAATTGAAATAAGATGATTAAACAAGGTATTTATTACTTTAGGTCGCTATGTCTGAAGAAGATAAATGTATAGAATCTGTCTAATCGAAAACACTCTCAAAAAAAATAACAAACCACGAGGCAGGAGCTGAACAGCATATATCAAGGTTAGACATTAAACGACAATATAAATGTGTCGTAGGGAATATTAAAACGATGAAAGCATTTATGTCAAATAAGTAATAAAAGAATAAAAGCAGCGAACAGCTATGCAGCTAAATAAGTAAATAAATAACTTGTATAAATGAATGGATAATAAAAAATATGGCTATAATATATTAATAGTCATACGTACGCTCAGTCAAAATGAAGAAAATCCGTTTTTCACGTTCTACTATCCAAAGTATTCCACTTTATCAATTTATAATTACATTCCAATGATACAAAATGAAAATTTTTATTGTAAATCTTAAAATACAGGACAAGCCAGGTGGTCTGCGTATTTTCAGCGGCCTACTTGACCTATATAAGGTATTGGCCTAGTAGTGATGGATCATTTGTTTTAACAAGCATTATTTAACGCATTCACGGCGATTCGATTTTCTTAAAAAATAGCTTTCACATATTCGTTTTTGTGTTCATTCTCCTTCTGATAAATACACTTATTGATCTTTTTAATATATATCACCAGTTCTATTGCTTTTCTATTGTTTATATTATTACATTGATGATCCTCTTTCACGACAAACGGAATGATTACTCACATTTGTCTTTCTCTCTTATGTACCTCACAGTACGAACGAGATAAATGAAATACAGTTTTGATTGTTTTTATTTGGCATTCGTCTTACAGCGTTGTCTTTGACATTTTTCTCTCGAGTTTATGAACACAAATGAAATTCTACAATGAATTATGTCACAACGTAAATCACTTATATCTTTTCTTTCTTTCTTTCTTTTCTAGGATCGTATACATGGTGAGTACAATATGCATACATCATTGCTTTCCTTTCTCTCTCGGATATTTTCTAAACGTCCTCTCTTTTGATATTTGGAATCGCAGTAGTTCATAGTTTTTTTAAATATACGAAAAATTATGCTGCAAACGACATGACTATTCTACAGTTTCGTAAAAGTCTTGTGCGATCCGTACTCCTTGGCATGCTATTCGAGGAGCTGAAACCTACTCCTAGACAACGATCAAGAAATCATCTGAAGTGCAAACTAGCTGATCACAAGCTTGAAGAAAAGAAAGAAACTGCACGCAATGTCCGAAAACACTGTACTGGCTATTATGAGAAAAACAGGGAGTAACAATCAAGAGATCAAAACTTTCTGTTCTGATTGTAAGGAATTTTTTTGTCTTCATTGTTTTAATGAGAAACATTACTCTATGCAATAAAGAATTCAAAAAAATAGTAAAGCAGATCAGATCACATATTAAGTATAACCTCCTGCCTAAGAAAAAAAAGAAAAGTGTTTTTTGTATCAAGTTAGCTGTCAAAATATAGAGAGGCCCATCGGTGAGCCCCATCGCCATGAATGCGTTAAAGAAAAAATGAAAAAATTCTATTAACACTTACTTTGTATGTGTTTTACGAGACACACTATGAGAAGTTCTTTTATTTAATCAATTACTGCTTACGTTGCATTTTATTTGAATGCGTCCAAAAAGAAAGAAAAAGGATGAAAGAATCCATGTGATTGATGAAGAAAGAAAAAGCGCAACGAATAATAACAATCACAAACAATCGAGAGGGGTACTTGAGGCTATATGTGTCTCTTAGTAACACATACAAAATTGAAAATGATTTTTTTTTGCAGTTAAACATATTCAATCGGAAAACACGCTTTCACGCGTTCAAAAACGCGTTTTCTTAGCAATTTTGTCTGACTAGATTGTTGTTTCCATTTTTCTTCTGTGCAATTACAAGCATTACTACACTTCTATGCTGTCATTGTAATCTTTGATATTTGTCGTTCTTCCATTGAAACGGTGAATCAACGAGTCTTTGCTAAGTTAAATGCGATTCAGTTTGGCGAAAGAACTTTATGAGGTAGCTTTTATTCCACATAATTACTTATATACTAGAATAAAACCTACCGTGTTTCTGTGTCGCTCGTTATAGTATCTCAAGAGTAGAGGGTGGCTGAGGGTGAAACGATAGCTAGGCGAATCAACAATAAATTTTGAGGCAATAGAAACGGAGACATAAGGAAAGTTAGCAGCCGATTCGAGTGTTTTGTAAAACAGTTTGTCTGAACAACTAAGTCACAAACGAAAACTAGTGAGCCATCTATAACTCGACGAGCTCTACTCGGCAGTAATAGCAAATCTCACAAAACGTCAACTGGATGCGTAAAAAAAATACATAGGGATATATTAACATTTTTCAATAGACCCACGATAGTTCATCAATCGGAGGGAAAACAAGAATCTATTCAAATGAGTCCGAAGTAACAAAAGATGACAGAAAAGATAATTTATGACGTCATTGTACAATAGTAGAAAGACAAGGAAAAATAATATGTGTTACATGGAAGCAGTCAATTTTTGCCTTTCGTGACCTTTTATATAAAAAGTTCACTCTATATCATTTATCAGATGCGAGCAACTGAGAGGTCTCTTTCCTATAAATGGCATTCTTGAGCAGTTTCCATAACACTAAACATTCTGAAATGATCTAGTTCTTTTTCAAGAAGCTCCGTCAACCTAATTCATATTCTAATCGATTAAATTACATGATAATTGTCAGCAATATTAAGGAAGATTTAAAGTTATTCAGATCTCAAAATATGAGGACGCGACTTCGCATTACCCGAGTTCAAAGGGTTAAGAGTCTAAAATACTGGTTGAGAGTCGTGTAGTTATTACATGTATACAAGCACTTCAGGTCTAAACCTAATTTTTATCACTTTTCTGGGATAAGAGAATGCACTACAAAAGTTCTCTTTTTGCTGATACATACTCAGACTTGTCTTGCATTAATGCTAGGAAAAATCAAGATGAAATATCTTCTCTGGAATTATTGACCAATTTTTCAATGACAACAACGGACCCTCTAGCAAGCACATATACGAATTCTTGCTGCATTAAAACTTGATGAAAATGTAATTTGCTATACACCATTCGATGCGCTGTGAACCGCTGTACAAAACTGCATATGTGATTTTTCAATCGAAGCGGATCATCATATTTGTCGAGGGCCTATTTTTCTCGAAAATTTCATGATTACCCGTAAAAACTGATTTTGAATTTCGAAACATATTGTTTGTTTTCCTCTGAATATCTTCGATAGATAGAGTAAACACAGTTCTATGTCATACAAATTTGACAAGAGTCCGTCTTTCTAAGGAGTCTAATTGAATAAAGTCTTTGTATAAGACTGAAGTAGAGTGGTTGGATACTGTTTGACCAACTGTAAGTTTCAACACCTCAGAATAAGGGGTATTTACTGGTCTAAAAAAACTTTTTATAAATCTAAAAAACTCAGTTATTTTGATCATACACATTGTTTTTTAATGTAGTTCATTATCTAGCAGAAAAAGAATTGGAAATTCAGCAGAAAGCAGTCTAACATGCGGTAATTTTGAGATATTGCAAATCATAGAATAATTTATTTTGGCACAGGATAAATTGGTTGTTCACCTCTCAGCACTCGTAAAATATCTTCCAGACCCTTTGTTCTGAGAGCTCGTTTTGATTCTTCTGTATACCAACCTACATGAGGAGTGAGAAGCACATTGTCAAGTTTGGCCAATTCTTCGTCGATATTAGGCTCACCTTCGATAACATCGAGAGCAGCATAGGAGATGTTTCCACTTTTCAATGCTTGAACAAGTGCTTTTGTATCGATGAGACCACCTCGACTAACATTAATTAGAATCGGACGACGTTTCATTTGAGCAATCGAATCAGATGAGATAAGATGCTGATTCATTGTTGACATTGGAATATGTAGCGAGATAATATCACACTCTTCGAAAATCTCTTTTAATGTGCTTGTTGTCGAATCTTTCCTATTATGTGTCAATACTTGCTTGGCAAAGGGGCGCATCTTATTTGCAAAACACGTTCCTATTCGTCCACAGCCAATAATGCCGAGTGTCATTGTATTCAATTCTTGCAACTTTCCACCCACTTTATTATTCCATTGATGTCCTTTAACGATTGAATTGTGAAATGTCAATAGACGACGTTGAGCAGCGAAGAGAAGAGCAACTGCATGATCAGCTACAGCGTTCGTTGCATAATCAGGTACATAGCAAACCTCAATATTTCGATGTCGGCACGCATTTACATCAATCTTGTCATAACCACCAGCAAGCACAGCGATGGCTTTGATTGAAGAAGGTAGTTGAGAAACGAGTTGTGCAGTGACTGGTATGCGAATAATGATGATGGCCACAGTTGCTGGAGAAAGATGTGCGAGAAGATCGTCTTCAGAGTTTGTGATAGATACTAGTTCATAGGATGTCGACTGAAGAAAGTCTTCTTCGACAGTCAAATCCTCGAAGATATTTTCGATGATGATCTGCTGTTTTGATGCTTGTAATGTCATTTTAGATGGTAGATGCAAAACGATCAAAGTGTATTACAGTAAAGAAACGATAAGAACATGCATTTATTGTATCTTGTTATTTAATTCTCTATTCTCACGTTTTTATCTTCACATACATCGCGATGATGGTGTTCTTTTGTGTTTTGCTACTATCAATGCTCTTTGTCAGATGGTATATAACAATCTCTTACGAAAATGTGAAAGATTTTGCATAGTAAGAAAGCAGATAAGAACAGCTCCAACTCAGCCTAGAATTCGCTTTAGACAAACTTTTACATTAGTGATGGGTTTTGATAAAAATAGACTACCATGTAATGGTTGAAAAAGTAAAGGACGAGGGTGAGCCGATCCACAAATTGGCCCCAAATGGAAGTCACACGGCAAACTACTTTCGCATTAAAACTTATATTTTCTCCTTAATCACTATACCAGTCTCGATCAGAGAGTGAATCGAACCGACTTTTTCTGGTTCGAGTTCGATTCGGTTCGTTTTCGCTTTTTTCAAGAGTTTCAACAAATACTAATAATAAAACAGTTGTTCAACATTTTGTAGGATATCCTTTTTTTGTTGAATACATTGGTTCAATCGATTTTGTACGGAATTGACAAGAGATGCAGTTGTTTTTTTCTTCGATCGAGTCCCATATCTCAATAATTTCATCCTTTAATTCTTTCAAATTTCTAGCTGGAGTTTTTTTAATTCATGTTTGATAAAGACCCAAATATGTTCCAACGGGTTGAGGTCGAGACTACATGGTAGCCATGGCAATTATTCAATTTTCATAGAATGGAGCCAATTAATAATAATTTTTCAATGATGTTTAGGATCATTGTCGTGCATTAATACAAACCTTTTTGATAGACCCAATTTTTTAGCTGATCTGCCAGGTTTTTACCTTCTTTTCTTGTCCAAACGAATTCTCGTCTGCCAGAATCGAATAAACCAAATTTTGCTTCGTCGCACCGCAGTGCATAATCCGAAAAATTGATTGATTTTGCTAAATACGAATAAGAATAACCAAGACGTTTAAAACGATGAGCATTTTTCAACATAAACTTCTTTTTAGCAACTCTATTATGGTAACCATATTAGTTGAGACGGCGATGTACCAATCTACTTGACAAGGATACGCAAAATTCTTCTTCGATTTCTTTTTTGATCGATTCCGATGATTTTTTCCTATCAGCACGAACTTTATTGAGAATTGTATAATCAATTTTTTTTGGTTGTTTTGCACTTTCGTCTCATTGGTAAGCCAACATTTTTGATGATTTTCATATTTTTAAATTTTTGTACAATGGAATAAACCGATGATTTTAGGCATGAAAAGTGCTTCATCAATTGCTCCCAATGATTTACCATTTTGATAATGTTTAATAATTAAATTTCTAAAACCTCCAGAATAATTCATTTTTCCTTTGTGACGTCCTATAATCTTGATATTATTCAATATATCCAATGGGAGAAATTCTGTAAAAGCCAAATAATTATTGAGTTATTGAACTTCTTAAAACTAGCATTCAAATAAAACAATAAGAGTTGAAAGCACTGACAAACCAGCAGATGAGCGAAATACTACCAATAGCATTAGATATGACGAAAAGAGAAATGAAGCTAAGGTATGATCAAATTCGATGGTTCAGAAAAAGAAAGATGAAGAAATCACGTGCAAAAATAAACGAAAGAGAACACATGTAAACAACAAATAGAA
Organism: Macrotrachela quadricornifera; assembly: GCA_022393335.1. NCBI lineage: Eukaryota > Metazoa > Rotifera > Eurotatoria > Philodinida > Philodinidae > Macrotrachela > Macrotrachela quadricornifera. The sequence continues at coordinate 1,052,425 of JAJEKB010021488.1, read as the reverse complement.
TTTATCTATACTGAACCACAATACACAAAGACAGAACGAAAAAAAAATACTAGATTATTTGAAAATGAAAGGTAGAATAAAATGATGTTCATAACAAATGATATACAACTATTCAATAGAACTATCATGTGCTTGAAGCAAAATTTTCAATAAACACTTTTAGTACATTTACGAATTTCATTTTCGCTTTGAATTCTGAATTAGATTTTTAGTTCTCATCAACTTACAGTGTTTTTGATACAAGCCAAAACCTCTCGATATGACAGTGTTTGGTACTACTTGTTAAAAAGGAATCTAAAACTCTATTAAAGTTAATTATTTCAAGTCTCAAATGTCTTTAGCATTAAAGAGTATCTGATGTTCTTTTGAATGTCATACTTAAAAAATAACTTAGTCTCCATAAAAAAAAATGAGAATTTACATGAAGGGTATCAGAAAATCTGCATAAGGGACCAATGATATTTCATCCAAAATTTAATTATAAAACGTATTAGTAGCCAGAATGTAGCTCGTCTTCTCCTCTTTCTATTGCTATATATATTTAGTCCTTTTTGAATGTTTGTGAAAAAAAATAACTCATTTCAAAGTATCGTCTGAAAAAATCGACTACTACTCATTGTTATAGATCTAGTTCCATTACGGCTCGACGCTTGCCATTGTAGTACAAGGCGCACTTCAAAAGCTAACGTTATAAGATGGTTATACGTAAGATAAAATCGTCCGAAAAATTTTGTCCACTACTGTATGTTTTTCACATGTCGATGATTTTAATATCGAATGCATACAAATTGATATGTCGTTATTATTCAGTCGTTATCCATCTCATTTTATTTCTACACAATTCAATCGATTCTTTCGTTTAAAGATCATCAGTTGAACATGTTAAAGTTCGAATAGTAGCAAATATCAATCGTACTTTCGAAAGTTTTTTCATACATAAAAGGCCCCCAAAAGAAATATTAATCAAAATGGAACTATGATAAACAGCAGCACAACATTGCAATGTTAAATAAACCAAGAAACCAAACCTAAGTTTTTATACATCTCATTTTAACACTAATAACATACATCCATTGTACAGAATCAACACCAACCAGTTACTTTAAGCATATACCATACTTACCTGACGATGATCAGAGTAAGCTCTAATCGAAACGATCATCGTAAGTAGCTTGGAATAATCGTCGAAACTCATCTCACCCTCACACCCACACCCACACGCTATCAGCCCTCCCATATTAGAAGGCTCCCTCGTCCTACATCATCAGACTCTTTCGATCGAAACATGAAAGATATGTCAGAGAATTAATTAATTAGTGAGAACTAAATCTTTTATTTTTATTCAACATAAGTTTCGAGCCATTGACACTTCAGAAGACTCCCCCAAATAGAAGGCCCTTTCGGAAATCCAATACACGAGAACGCAGTAGAAGACTCGAGGTCTTTTATATTTGCGGAGGAGTTTACGATCTTTGCTATACTGAATCGTAAGTATCAACCATTCTCATTCAATTAAATTAATTGCAGCAGCCAAAAGCATCCATTGTCGTTATGTACCTTGCGTATATACTATAACAGAATTTTGCTCGATTATATAAGAACGTGAAATTTTTATCTTTCGACAGATAGAAGAGAAAAATAAGATTTAACGAGTGAATCGAAACATGGTTGCGAAACGAAAATATATTCAACAAAAAATAGATAACGAGTGCTACTACACCCTTTCTTTCATTTTGCTGACGTATCACCATTCATACTCCGAAGTGTAAGATAAGAGGATGTTAAAATAAATACGAACGATATCACCCTCGCGCTGGCCCATATTAAATGATTTACACCGTGTTACTTTTATAAATTTGTATGACCAAAGAAGTGTCCGACGAAAATACCCAAAATTTCACCTCTTAAAATCTTCTTCCTCTTGAGATATTAACGTCACAACAGTGGCACCTCTGGTCAAAAATGAAAATTTCTCAAGCAATACGTATGTGTTTTTTATTTCGCCATTTTTTAACTACAAAGTTTAGAGTCACGAAACTTTGAGAATGTATACTACCATCAATACCATCTATATTGACATACTCAGAATTTTGTTATTATGTGATTGAAAGCTCACACTTCGGGAGTATCTGGAAGATTCTAAACATATGCAATATGCACGTAGTTAACAGTTTTAATATTTCTTGTGCATAAGGTATTCAAGTATGAGCTTCACAAGGTGCACGAAAAATATCAAAATATCTTTCTACGGAATTAAAATTGTTAACTACATGTATATTGCATATGTTTAAAATCTTCCAGATACTCGTGAAGCGTGAGCTCTCAATTCATTCGTAAGGACTAGAACGTTCAATCATACAATAACAAAATTCTGAGTATGTCAATATGGATGGCATTGACGGTAGTATACATTCCTAAAGTTTCGTGAGTCTAAACCTTATAGTTAAAAAGTGGCGAAATAAAAAACACATACGTATTACTCGAGAAATTCTCATTTTTGACCAGAGGATGCCTGTGTTGTGATGCTAATATTGCACGAAGTGTTATGACTGTCTTGTATTGACTTCTATCAAAATAGAATAACCCATTACCGTACCCTCGATTCATCGGAAAATGTCACTCTAAACACTCGATTTAAGCATTCGATGAGCATCGATAAATTGATCTTCTAACTACACAAACATGTTTTATCAATATATCATCTGCCTTCATACGATATTTTTTTTTTTTCTTATTTTTTAGATGTTTAAAAAGAAAAAATCCACTGATAACACAGATATTGATATTGGTGATTCACCAATATTTGATGTAACTAGAGATCAATTAAAATCTTTAATGGAATTAAGTAGAAAAGATTTAATTGATAGATTAAATTCTGAAGAATTTCATGGTTTAGAAGGTTTATTAGAAAAATTAAAAGTTGATTGTAATAAAGGTCTTGATTCAACTAATGAACAAGATATTGAACAACGTCGTATAATTTATGGAAAAAATGAGATACCACCTAAACCAATAAAATCATTTTTGAGATTATGTTGGGAATCACTTCATGATGTTATATTAATTATTTTAATAGTATGTGCTATTATTTCAATTGGTCTTTCATTTTATAAACCACCAAAAACTAACCCAGAGGATGATGAACGTAAGTTTATTTTTCTATTTAATCTATAATTATACTAATTAAATTTATTTCTTTAATAGCAAATCTTGAATGGATTGAAGGTATTGCAATTCTATTTGCCGTTGTTGTTGTTGTTCTTGCTACATCATTTAATAATTGGAGAAAAGAAAGACAATTTCGTGGTTTACAAAATAAAATTGAAAATGATCAACAAGCATCTGTTATACGAGATAATCATATACAACAAATACCCGTTGCAGAACTTGTTGTTGGTGATTTATGTTTTATAAAATATGGTAAAATTTTACAAAAAAAAAACAATATTTTCCTTTTTTTCTTTCGTCTAAAGGTGATGTTGTACCAGCTGATGGTATCATTATTCAAGCAAGTGATCTTAAAACTGATGAATCAACTTTTACAGGTTAAAATCTATTTTCTATTTTTTTAATCTTAATTAGATATTTATTAGGTGAAACTAATTTAATAAAAAAACTTCCGAATGAAGATATAAGATTATTATCTGGTACTCATGTTATGGAAGGTAGTGGTCGAATAATAATAACTGGTGTAGGTCTTAATACACAAGTTGGAAATATAATGAATTTACTTGGTGTAACAGATAATGAAAATGAACCAAAAACAAAGAAAAAATCGAAAAAAATTAAAAAAAAAAAATCAAATTTATCAAGACAAAATACGAATATTGAAGAAGAATCCTTACCACAAATAACAACAAGAAATCAATCAATTAGTAATAATAATGAAAATGAAAATATTAATGAAAGATTTTCAAAAAATACATTAGCTGCAATTCAATTAGAAGAAATAACTGAAAAAGAAGATGAAAAAAGCACTGGAAAACAAAAATGTATAAAAATTAATATCAAATAAAAATAAACTATTTTTTATATTTATTTATTTAGCTATTCTTCAAGCAAAATTAACTACCTTAGCTTTATATCTTGGTTATGCTGGTAACATAAAATAAAAATAAAAAAAAAACGAGATAATTATTTTTCACACTAGGTATGGCTGGTGCTGTTTTAACATTAATATCTTTAATCCTTCGTTTTTCTATAACAAATTATGTTATTAAAAAACATAAAGCTACAGCAGATGATGTACAATATTTTATTTCATTTCTTATTCAATCTGTTACTGTTGTTGTTGTACTAGTACCAGAAGGTTAGATTTATTATCTAGTATTTATTTAAAAAAGAAAATGACATTTTTTTTCATTAATATAGGTCTTCCATTAGCTGTTACATTAGCTCTTACTTATGCTGTTCGTGTAAGGAATATAACAAAAAAAAAAAGATTTAATTATATTTAGTTTTAATAATAGAAAATGATGAGTGATAATAATCTTGTTAGACATCTTGATGCTTGTGAAACAATGGGAAATGCAACAACAATATGTTCAGATAAAACAGGAACATTAACAACAAATCGAATGACTGTTGTACAATGTTTTATACATGGTATTCTTTGTATTACATTTAAATGAATATGTATTATTATTGTTAATCTTTAGGAAAATTTAATGAAAAATTACCAGAAAAATATGAAATAAATCAAGAAATTTTACCATTACTTTTTCAATCAATATCTGTTAATACAAATTATACATCGAAAATTGAAGTTAGAATTTTTATTTTAACAAACAAAAAATATCTTTTTTGTTTTTAGGGTCCGAAAAATGATGGTGGTTTATCGATACAAATAGGTAATAAAACTGAATGTGCTTTATTAGATTTAGTAGAAAAATGGGGTGGATCATATGAACAAATTCGTAAAAATAATCCCGAAGAAAAATTAGTTAAAGTATATACATTTAACTCCGAACGTAAAATGATGGGTACAATAATTAAATGTGATGATAATAATTATCAACTTTATATTAAAGGTGCATCGGAAATAGTTTTAGCTAAGTATAAAAATTTTAAAAAAGTTAGAAAAATTTTATCTTCTTGTTTTTTTTTATAATAATAGATGTAAATCAATAATTAATGAAGATAATCAAATAAAAGAATTAAATGAACATGAAAAAAATCATATAATACATAATATTATTGAAAATATGGCAAATAATGCTTTAAGAACAATTTGTATTGCATATAAAGATCTTGGAACAGACGAACAAAATTGGGATAATGAAAATGAAATAATTAATGATTTAATATGTATTTCTCTTGTTGGTATTGAAGATCCTGTACGAATGGAAGTTAGATATAAAGATAATTAATATCAAAAAAAGTAAATTATATGTTAATTCTAGGTACCAGAAGCTATTGAAAAATGTCAACGAGCTGGTGTTGTAGTTCGTATGGTAACAGGTGATAATATAATGACAGCACGTTCAATTGCATTAAAATGTGGAATATTAAAACCTAATGATGATTTTCTTGTACTTGATGGAGAAGAATTTAATAGACGTATACGTGATACATCCGGAAAGGTTTGGATATACAATAAAATAAAATAATTCTTTTTAAAATATTATTTATTCAGATTTCTCAAAAGAAACTTGATGAAATTTGGCCAAAATTACGTGTTTTAGCTCGTTCATCACCTCAAGATAAATATAATTTAGTAAATGGTATTGTACAAAGTCGTGCTACACAACATCAAGAAGTTGTTGCTGTTACTGGTGATGGTACAAATGATGGACCGGCACTTAAACGTGCTGATGTTGGTTTTGCTATGGTAAATTATTTTCCTTTAAAAAAAAAGGAGAATTTGTTTTCTTTTGTTAAAAGGGTATTCAAGGAACAGATGTTGCTAAACAAGCATCAGATATAATTGTCACTGATGATAATTTCTCATCAATTGTAACAGCTGTTATATGGGGAAGAAATGTATATGATTGTATAGCAAAATTTCTTCAATTTCAAACAACAGCTAATCTTGCAGCTGGTAGCATTACAGTTGTATCAGCAGTTGCTATTAGTGTATGAGAAATATTTGAAATTTAAATTTCGAAAAAAAAACAAAAATATTTTTACATTTTTTTTTTTCTAGAGTGTTCCATTTAAAGCTATACAAATGCTTTGGATTAATCTTGTTATGGATACATTAGCTTCACTTGCACTTGCTACAGAACCACCGACAGTTGAATTATTAAATAGAAAACCATATGGTCGAACGAAATTTATTATATCACCAATTATGTTTCGTTATATTATTGGACAATCAATTTATCAACTTGCTGTTACACTTATTATATTGTATGTTGGTCAGCTTTTTTTAGATGTAGAATCGGCTGTTGAAAAAATTCAACATGATCCAAAAGCTATGAAAGAACCAAGTGCGCATTTTACGATTGTATTTAATACATTTGTATTAATGACATTATTTAATGAAATTAATGCAAGAAAATTACATGGAGAAAGAAATATATTTAAAGGATTCTTTAGTAATATATATTTTCATATCATCTGGCTCTTCTGTTTTGGTGCACAAGTATGAAGAGAAGAATACAATAAATAAACTAACAAAAATTGAAATTTTTTTGTTTTTTTATTTTTAGATTTTAATTGTTACATTTGGTGGTCGAGTTTTTGGTTGTACACCATTAAGTATAAAACAATGGGCATGGTGTTTACTCTTTGGAGTTGGATCACTTTTTTGGCAACAAGTTTGTTTTTTTTTTGTAAAAATCTATGAAGATTTTTCTTTTTCTACATACAGGTTATATTATGTATACCAACTAAACCATTTGGTCAATGTTTTTCAGCAATGTATCGTATTTGTTGTCCATGGTGTTACAAAAGACGAGCTAGAAAACATGCTGAAGAAGAAGATAATCGTCTACGATCATTTAGTATCGATCAAAGACGAAGAGTATCAAGACTCGATAGTTATGTATATATTGATGATGATACATTTGATGATTCGAAAACTGTAACAACTAATCCATTACCAACTCTCGCTGCACTTGTGCTTCGAAGAAGTTTTGTACAACTTGATACCGAGGTTTGAATACATATTTTTTTTTAAACTTATTGATTTATCCAGTTATTTATTTTTTAGTTACGTACTATTCAAGAATTTCGTACACGACTTGAAGAAGTTCAAGATAAACGACAAGCAGAAATTAATGAACAGAGGGAAAATAGTGAAAGTGATGTTAGTGAAACGTAATTCTGAGAGAGAGAGTAGTGCAAAAATATTATTTCCTCTATTTATCTTTTTCTTTTTAAATTTATACTACCTCTATTATTATATAATTCTGCATATTGATTATTTAAAAAAAAATACTAAACATTTCTTTTTTCACTAATATGTCTGCTTATTATTATATCTTCGCTATCCCAATCTTTGAGGGTGAGAATGAATCAATTGAAAAACAGATCAAAATCTCTTTTGAAAAAAAGACAAACTAATCCATTAGGTCTCAAGTTTTGCTTTTCAGCAATCGATTTTATGTCATATATCAATTGATAATTTTGAATAAAGTGCTTTGAGAAAATAAAAATAAATGCAGAGTTTTTGATTTTGCCGACGCCTTTCGTGTTATTTATTTGAAAATTTAAGAGAAATATGACAATATCTTCTCGATTAGTTAGTTACTGGTAATAACAAATAATTGTAATAAAATTTCTTTTTCTATTCTTTGATTGTTATTTATGTTCGAAATGATCTCGATTGGTTACAGAAAAACAAAGAAGTTGATTAAAGATATATTCTAATTTCATCATTTTAAAATATTAGTACCGGGTAGGTCAAAAGTAAGTAAACAACAAAATAATGATTGAATATCTCCATTATGGCTAGACCGAACGGGCTCATATTTTACCAAGAATAGAGGCATGTTCATATTCCAAATCCATACAGACAAAGTTAGTGAGAATGTTTGTTAAGTGTAACTATTAACCTTAACGAGAAAATTTGATGCTTTCACAGATAGGAAAAGAAAAAAAAAACATATACTTGACAAAAGTTCTCGCTAATCTGATCCGTATGGATTTGAAGTGTGAACATACCTCTGTTCTTGATAAAAGAAAAATGAGCTCATTTGGTCGAGACGATAATGAAAATATCGGGTGGTCCAGAATAAATGGCGGTCTCAGTATCTTGCCAATATTTCACTTATTTCTCGTTGTTTATAAGGCAAACTTTTTTTTTATAAGATGCGTCTTTAAATTCTCTATAATCTGGCCTATTTCAAAAGTCTCGCTTAAGATTCGTTAAATTATTACTTGTGATGAAACAGATTGTTTTGAAAACTACAACTTTCTAACAACAAGTTTTTAGTAATATTATCACATCTCAAAGTAGGTATACAATGCAGTAATGTGACACAGTGGGTATTGTAGAGAAAACTTTGCTCTACAAAATGGTATAGTTGGTTTATCAGATACACTCGAATACTATGGATATACTTCAACAGAACATTGTATACGACATTCATCGTCAGAATAGAAGATATTAAATTTTTTTTGTGAATACAATTATAAAATGTTCTATCAACGTTTGCCCAAAGGATCCGAACATTTCTGATAAACCAACTATACGATATTCTAGAGTAAACTTTTCTCTACAAAACCTACTGTGCCACATTACTCCATTATATACCCATTTTCAGATAGGATAATCGACTTTTATAGTCCCCAATAAAAAAAAACTGCATTTCAAACTTATTGAGTATATTGATTATAACATCATCATTTGTCAATGAAGTTCGAAAGATTTTTCAACCAAAATAACCAGTTAAAAAAGCTCGAAAAATGTCTCATATAAAAGAGTACTTTTTTTGAATAATTTTTGTTCTTCTGGTCGACTTTTCATGAGACTATTCGCTAAAAACTTGTTGTTAGAAAGTTGTAGTTTTCAAAACAATCTGTTTCATCACAAGTAATAATTTAACGAATCCTAAGCGAGACTTTTGAAATAGGCCAGATTATAGAGAATTTAAAGACGCATCTTTTAAAAAAAAGTTTGCCTTATAAACAACGAGAAATAAGTGAAATATTGGCAAGATACTGAGACCGCCATTTATTCTGGACCACCCGATATTCGATTTTTCTTTTTGATAATATGACTTTTGCACCATCCTGCATATTGTTTTATCTCCTACTTGTGAAAAAGAAAAATTTTCTCGTTGAGGTTAATAGTTACACTTAACAAACATTCTCACTAACTTTGTCTGCATGGATTTGGAATATGAACATGCCTCTATTCTTGGTAAAATATGAGCCCGTTCGGTCTAGCCATAATGGAGATATTCAATCATTATTTTGTTGTTTACTTATTTTTGGCTCACCCGGTACTTGCTTCTATTCTTCAAACTTAATGTCATTAATAGAATCAATCATATAGACTCTGCTAATTTCATTTTCATACTATATTTAAATAAGATTCTTTTAATATCGAAAGATTTTATTTACTATTATACAGATTTTTTAAACCACTTAATGAGACTGTGAAATTCAGTCGAAACACGTCGTGGTCTTATTTTATTTAAAACTCACCTTCAAGATGCTTTGGTACTGAGAGTTTTCATTTGATCCAAATACATTCAATCTTTTCATTACTAGTTCAAGACCCTCCATTATTAGTTTGTTCGACAGTGGCAGAATTCATTTGACTCAGTATGTTCAATTTTATCAACTAGCAGTGCAAACCTTTTCTTATCAGTGTAATTTATTAAATACAATTTATTGATCAAAAATATCATTGCCACAAACTGGTAAAAACAACATTTCTACACTTATGTGAAGCTCCATAAACGTATGATATATCATGCGCACGTTCATATCAACTGCATAAAAAAAACTACTCATAGATGTTCAAGAAGCTCTAGCTAAAGAGATGCCTAATTCGCTAAGATCATAGTTACATCACACGCTATTCGTAAACCAGAGCCCGAGAAAAAAATGCCAGTTAAATCTTGAGAGAATTTAGGCGAAATGACTCAACAATTGATAAATTAGCTAGTGCTTCGCTTTCGTTTTCGCTTCATCTTCTCGCTCATGTCCGAGCGATCATTATTGACTGTTTCATTTGATTGAGAAAAAGCTGTCACGAGTTGCTCGTACATTTTGTTATGAGGAACTTCTATCTTCACTAATTCCTTTTCTCTATATACAACGATACTATTCTCAATGAAGATTACTGCATTTCCCTCCACAAGCATACTAGTAACAAATATAGGAAGCCAAACAACATCTTTTGATACTAAAAAAGCTCCAAGAAGTTTCAGACACGGACCGTAGTTTCCATTCAAACATTTATCAATACTTGTGCAGCAATCGACCGTCGAAACTCTGTTTCCATGTAAATCTCTTATTCTCAACAATTTGTCGAGGTGCCTCGCAAAAGCGTCATTTGCATGCTTCCTGACGCTCACGCTACTATCCCCAAGTGCAATAGCAAGTCGACTGATCACCTCCTCTGTTGCTGCTTTTTCACCTATCTTACCGAGCGTTTGACATGCACTCAATCTGATATTTTTATCACTATCGCCAAGTGCAATGACTAGTCGACTGATTGCCTCATCTGTTGCCACCTTTTCACCTATCCTACCGAGAGTTTGACATGCACTCAATCTGACAT